>JAOXYA010065168.1:0-11759 GCA_028565675.1 Sorex palustris | reverse complement strand
ATTCTTGATAACCTTTCAATATCAATACTGCAAACCACAATGTCCAAAAGGGGGACGAGAGAGAGAGAGAGAGAGAGAGAGAGAGAGAGAGAGAGAGAGAGAGAGAGAGAAAGAGAAAGAGAAAGAGAGAGAAAGCACCCGCCATAGAGGGAAGCAGAGAGTGGGATGGGAGTGATGGAAGGGAACCTGTGGACACTGGTGGAGGGATGGGTGTTAGAATACTGTATGACTGAAATCCAGTCATGAACAGCTTTGCAAGGGTCTGTCTCACAGTGATTTGTAAAAAAGTTAAAAAAAATTTAAAAACTGAGGTCATAGAAACAATAAAGTGGTAGTTCCTGGAGAGTGAGAAGAGAATGTAAGTTAAAGGATACAAACTTTCAGTTATAAGATGAATAATCAGAGATTAATTATGCTATATTATATCATTGAAAGTTGCTAAGAGTATAGATATTAATATTCAACTGGTTATGAATGAACATATCACCTAAGATTACATAGTAATTATTCAGTTTATGGGACAAATCAACACACCATAGATATCCCTTTGCATAACTTGCATAACTTTTAATGTTAGTTATTTCTGTAAAACTAGGAAGGAGAAAAATAAGTTCTTTACTATATAAAATAATAAAATCCACCCCTTTAAAGAAGTCCAGGGGCTGGGGAGAGTACAGTGAGTAGGGTTCAGTTACCTGGCTCCCCAGATGGTCCCCGGAAAATGACCAGGAGTTATTCTTGAACATAGAACCAGACAGAACCAGAAGTAGCCCAGAGCACCATTTGTTGGTCTGGCTTGACACCAAATCCAGATTAATAGTTGAGGATATGGGACTGGAGCAATAGCACAGTGGGTAGGGCGTTTGCCTTGCACGCGGCTAACCCGGGTTCTATTCCCAGCATCCCATATGGTCCCCTGAGCACTGCCAGGAGTGATTCCTGAGTGCAGATCTGTGCATCGCTGGGTGTGACCCAAAAAGGAAAAAAAAATGTTGAGGCTATAAGTAGTTTAAAGATCAATGAGTGAGAATCAGAATACTGAAAATAATCTACAAATAAATAATAAACTAGTTTTTAAATTGTTTAAGATTATTTTAAATAGGATTATACAATATATTGGACGAGGAGTAAGATAGTAAACAAAACTTACCTACATATACCTATAATAGATTGTCAACTGTCTAGATGTTAAGAAAACACATGTACGCAGAATAATTTTTAAAGCACAAACAAGAATTGGAAGTTTATGATAGAATACATGATAATTTACTGTACACTTTTTTCCATATCACATCTAAATCCATTTTAGTTTTTTTCTTTATATAGCTGCCAAGTATATTGTATCTGGTAAATTTATTTAGCTACTCCCTTGTTGATGGATACTTAGGTTGTCCCCATGCTATTTAATTAATAGAGGGGCCAACATTCTGCTCATAAATCTTCACATATGATACTTGATTATCTGAACCTATATATAGACAGTCATATAACCTCCTAAAAATGTTTGATCTTGTTATATTGCCATTAGACCATATCTTAAAATAGACTTACTATCTGTGGTTTTAATTCTTTTTTTAAATATGATCAACCCACTCCTGACATCTTAAAAATGATGGATTTTAAAGATTAAATTAAACAAGAGTTTAGAACATAAACTTTGAGTCTTGTTTTTCAGGTTTAGGACTATTCCTGTATTCCTGCTCAGGGGTTATTCTCAGAGGTACTCAGGGGACTTTTTGGTGTTAGGAATCTAGCCAGCATTGACTGCATGCAAGCAAACAAGTGCCTTGATTTTCATACTCCCCAATCCCTACAATCCTTTAGTCTTTATCAGAGGATTTCCACTGGGTTGAATCAATCTTTTAGGTATAATCACTTACCCAGATACTAATTTACTTAGGGTGATTATATTTTTTTCCTCCACTGTATGTACAAAAATGTCATGACTGAATTTGTCAGTTGCCTTTATGGAATCTTGTTTAAAAAGTAGTCATTTAGTGAGCAGTCTTTGCTATCCAGTTTGGAAGGATGATACTTTATATTTGGGGGAACTTGAAATATAAACAACAGATGTCTCTAGTTTGGTGAATGTCTGAAATGTCTTCAAGTGCCCACAGTTTAATTACTTATATACGCACTCACAATACGAGTGCTATTTTAATTCTTCCAGGTTAGCTGCAACATAACTAGCATCAGTTATGCTCCATTCGGAAATGTCTTAGCAAGATTAAATTTAATGTAATCTGTTAAAATATATTTTCAAGATACCAGGTTGCTTAAATCATTAAAAGTAATTTATCACATGATTATGAAAGAGTTCAAAAATAATTTTCAGTATCTGCTATGCTTATTATTATGCAGTGAGCCTGCTAAAAATGTGGCTTTAGTGAATATAGTAAACAATGAATAAATTAAGTTTTGTGCACATTTTTGTTGATTTCCCATATTTTAAAGATTTTTGCGATTAGAACTGTACATATCACTTACTTAAATCTTTCAAGAATTGTGAAGTGAAAGAGTATAAATCATAAGTCCCGGTTTTCAGTTGAGGAAATTGAAGCACTAAGAAATACATGCTCAAGAAAAGAATTGAATGTGATCAACAGGAAATTCATGGAAGTGTCCCAAAAGGTGGTCTTTAACTAGCACTTATTGTGTTTGGGGATGAATGTGAAATGGGCATGCAACGCTGAGCAGTGAGCCAGGTGCAGAGGCCTGAAGAATCAGGTGGGTATGCAGAGGAGAGGGAAAGCATTTTGCTATCACACATTAGGAGGTTGCACCCAAGAGGCAGGTCAGAGCCTGGAAGCAATGCTCAGGAGTTAGGTCTTGAATCTCTTAACAATGTGAGGATGGGGAAATCCAGGTCAGGAACAGGAAGAGGCAGCAGAGGATTGTTGCATTACTATTCTAAAGATTTGGTTGCTTGAAACTCAAAAACATTTCTTCAAGTTCCATGATGGATGTCATATGCCAGTTGCCTGTGTTCTCCATACACCTTGTACAAGGTTTTCTTTTGAGTGAATTCCTCATATGCATGATCATTATCAAATCAGAAATAAAATATGTTGTCTTCTTTCCCTCTCATGGCCTTAATGTCTGTCTTTCCTGCTTCAACTGGGCCCTTCTTGTGAAGATTTGAGTACTTGTAGCAGTTCATCCCCATTGTACTTTTGTGACTAGACTTGGAGAACTGGCTTATTTGATGTTCTGAATTGTTAATTGGCCCAAAAGCTTGGTATGGGTGTGTTTTACTTTATGAAGAATTTACATATGACCGCCCTAAGCTTAAGAATTCAGCATTCACTAAAATTTGAACAATATTAAGCATTTTCTCTGATCTAGATACTCAGTTGGTGGAAGAAGGAAAGAGAAATAAAACAAGGCCCCACAATATTACCCACATAGTTGGATATCATTTGTTTACGTTGGTCTGTCAGCCTCAAGGATATTCTTATCAAATACTGTCATGTTGTCACTTTTTTTAATTGGGTGGAGGAGGACCCACATCTAGCAATGCTTAGCACTTACTGTCATATAATCTTCTGTACAAGTCCCATCTCTCATTTGAAGTCCTTCCCCTCACCCATGATATCTTTTCCTTTTGTTCTTTCTAAATCTTGTTACCTCCACATCTGCTTAGGACCTCTTCCTCCCAGATTCCTTACCCAACTTTTGGCAAGCCACAGTCAGTTTAATTAAACAGGAAGTCTGGGACAGGGTTAAGGGCCAGGTCTTTTGTAAGTATCTGGGGAATCAAGAACTCACGTCATATTTATAGGATCAGTACTGAGCATGGTTCTGCATATAGAGCAGAGACTTCCAATGTGTCTTTCAAGGTTCCCCTGAGAAGGCAGTGCCAACATGCACACCAAAGACAAACAGCATTTAGGGTAGGAAAGATGTGACTGACAAAGAGTGTGACTTGTGAGCTAAAGTCCTGTGGAAATTCTGAGAGTGGAGACTAGAAACCACCATAGAGGGCAGGGACTGAGGTACAGGGGAGGGAGGGCATGCGGCCATTAGTGTGTGCATCGGCTCCTTTAAAAACCCTTGAGGGTCTGCTATGGTCATTGGCTATTCAGGCCTTGTGGAAATGTAAAACTTGATGTAAATGTGTTGTTGCAGGGTGAGGGAATGGAGTTTTCGGAATTAATATCTGGGAACTGACTGACTAGAAGGGTGTTTCACAAAGCGAGTTTGTCTATTCTCTTGTGTTTTCCAAGGGACCACAGTCCCCTAAATGTGTAGGTTTTTGAAAATCCATCTTCCTTTGTGAAGAAGGTCTCTTTAAGGACAGACCACTCTTAAGTAGTGGTCTGTCCTGGCCTTTCTGTAGTATCATGTGCTTTCCTTAGAATTCAGCTTCTGTTGCACACAGCCAACACGGCCGACCCGAGTTCGATTCCTCTGCCCCTCTCGGAAAGCCCGGCAAGCTACCGAGAGTATCTTGCCCCCACGGCAGAGCCTGGCAAGCTCCCCGTGACGTACTGGATACGCCAAACACAGTTAACAACAAAGTCTCCAATGGAGACGTTACTGGGCCCGCTCGAGCAAATCGATGAACAACAGGAGGAGAGTGACAGTGACAGAGTACTTCTTAGTAACCACCAGCACTATGAGTCTTGAGGAATTCTACCAGAGAACTGATTAGTTCTAGCGATGATAGCCTAACCTTCTGGAAACTTTTTCATTTGCTGATGGTTGTCAGCCTTTAATCAGATAAGTCAAGTCTAGAAGTTATTAGTAGATTCTTAGAGTAGATTTCCTAGAGCAAAGCCTGTGTATACAATTTATTGAGGAGTTGCTGTCAGGAAAAAAATCTTATATAGAAATTGCCCCCATGAGAAACCTCAAAGGAAGTAAGGAGGACGGGGTGGAGGAGAGAAGTCGAAAAACTATGTTTTTAGCTGAAGACCAGCAAACCCCAGAGAGCTTGGAAACATAGGACCACACAGTGTCAACCGTGAGGCCAGAGAACAGTCTTTTTTCATTAATGGTGAGCTGTGCCCTGCTCTGGGGGGAAGAGCCTCATCTTCCGGGCATTTCTGAACAAGGTGGGTCCAGGGGAGCTTTCCTGGAAAAAGGATACAGTTGGGAACCATTAGCCGCCAGTGCTCTGCTGCCCTCATTCTCCTTAGTGCCAGGCTTAGTGCACCAGACTCCGTGGAGAATCTCTACCTGACAGAGGTGCTGTACAAAAATAGAGGCGACATTAGGACTTGGTGCACTTCTTCCCACTCACAAATTTACTTATCCTCCTGAGAAGAGCATGGTGCTTTCGACGTCAACACACCAGTTTGTCTCCATATCTGGTTTCATCCTCCACAGATGGTATATGGTAAGAAGAGAAGTTTTTGAGGTGGGACAATTAGAGAAATTGACCTATCTGAAAATTAAGTGACTTAAGGTCAGGAATAGTTGTTTTCATGGGGCACACTGTGTTTGACCCTGAAGACCCAACCATTGTCTGAGATAGGGATGCTTAGCTCCCAGAGGTGAGACATGACAGGGATGAAATGAGTTAATGTTATGTTTGGGGGGCTGAGCTTTCAGAGCCCATGTGTAGGGACTTGGAAGGAGGCTTGTCTGATTCCACACCCTGCTTTGTTCCCACAACACCCTGCAGCCTCTGCCATTGTTAGGTCAAACAAAGTCACAACCCAAGGGACTGCCACCCACAACTCTTGGAAACAGGCCTCTGAGAGTAAACAGTGGGGCTATTACATGTAAATTGTACTTATTACTTATTGTTTAAAGCTGCCTTTGGCACAGCAGGGCTTGTGAAGCTTTGGGCTCACTGCTATTGTGATGGTTGATTTTTCACTCTCTGTCTTATATTCATCTCACATTTCTCATAAAGTTGGCATGACAGTTTGAGACTCCCAAGCATTCCATGCTATGATTATCATTTTGCTTTTGGTTTTTATTTGTTTGTTTACCATAGTCAGGTATGAATGCATTATGAGATGGAATTTTGAGGCTTGTAATTAATTAAATTTGATAATAATGCATAGTAACATCTCAGGCATTTAGAACTTTTAAAAGGACAAGGCAAGATGTTCTGGTTCAATAATTCACTCAGTAGGTGAACAGTGAGTGCTCATTGTACTTATTAGACACTAAGAGTGGACAGTTGACAGAGAACTAGACAAGATGTAGTAGCTCAGGGTAAAATGCTATCACTTTTTTAAAAAGTAGTGGGACTGGTAGTGCTTATGGGATTTTGGGCAGTCAGTAATTTTTTTTGCCTTTATGTCAGTATAGCCCTGATTCAGAGAAAGTGCCCAAAGCAAAGACATTGAACAACTGTTGTGTGGGAAGCACTCTCACCCAGTCCTGTCAGTTGCTGCTTCAACAGACTTTGATAGCTGTCCTGGAACATACAGTCCTAACACATCTACCCTTATTATGAGATGATTGATGATCGTTGTATCAGTGATCATGTTGGAGTCAGTTTGGGTTAGGAAAGACAACAAATACCATTTCACTTCAGAATAAAAATTAATTAGAGATGTCAGACGACAGTTGTGATTTTGGGAAAAGGAGGTGTCTATAATACAATTATTGAAATCTGATGGAAAATTTATATGAACCTAAGTTTGCACGTGAATCTTTTTGCAAAGATTCTTACATTGAAACAATCCAGTTTTCTTAGTTTATGTAAATTACAATTAGAAAAAAAACTTCAGTAGTACTATATTCTGAAGATGTAACTGACACATGGTAGTAATTGATGTGTAATAAATAAAATAAACTAACTGAACTATAACCTTTTAAGTAAAAAAAGATTTTATCATGGGGATATTTCAGGCTATCCACTTGCCCATCCAGGCCATTTAAGTGGTGACTCATGAGAACATATAGTCCTATATGCAATCTTGAATCTTTAGCGTCAAGCTAAGTGTTCATTGCTCAGAGTATAGATGCCTGCATAGCTCCATAGAGTGCAGTTGCATTAGCACACATTATTTACTTTTGACAAACAGTAATATTTATCGTGTTGTTTATATTTTCAAAATATGAATTGTCTTAATATTTTTCCTGTGTAGTACAAGGAGACCTATTTTACTACCATATGCTGAAAATTAGAGGTGATTAGCAATCATTTAACAAAAATTCATTTTATAGAAATTTTTTTCCTGTGTGAAAATTACCTCCAAGACAAAGAATGGTTGTTCAAAATTGTAGCTGTGTATAGCATATGTCTGGAACTGTTACAGGTACTCAAAGGTAAAACAGTGAAGATTGTAAAAGAGTCAACTTCCTTCTCAGAGCTTACTTCCTAATGTGAGCTGAGTGGAAGACAGTAAGCCAATAAAATAAATAACTCTTTATTAAGTGCACAAAGAAGAAAATAAACTAGAACTATATTGGAGTATTATTTAGTAGTATATGTTATCTATATCACTGTATTACTGTCATCCTATTGTTCATCGATTTACTCAGACGGGCACCAGTAGCATCTCTTCGTCCCAGTCCTGATATTTTAGCAACTTTTCCTTATTTATCCTTCCCAATGCTGCCATATTGGAGGCTTCTTCAGGGTCAGGGGAATGAAGCCCGTTATTGTTAATGTTTTTGATATGTCAAATACGCCACAGGTAGCTTGCCAGGCTCTGCCATGTGGGCAGGATACTCTGGGTAGCTTGCCGAGCTCTTTGTGAGGGACAAAGAATACAAGCAAGTATGTTAAAACCAAAAACATGTATGCTGCTTTAGGTACATCAGTGGGCTAGACTATAAGAAGTCACGCAGCCACAAATGCAGCCACACGCTCCAGGAAATACTGCATCACTCTCTTTTGGAAGCTTTGTTTTATACTCTCTGGATCTTTGCTGTTGATGAGATTATATCACACCAGGGACAGTTTATGGCTGGGCCTGCCAAGCTATTGGAACGTGGTGGATCTGGGTGGAGGAGGCCCAGTCCCAATCCGAGCAGGCTTGGAAATCTCAGCCACAGGTCCCACACACCTAGGTTTCTCTACTGGTTCCTTCATGCGTGAGGCTCATCCGAGCATGTGGAGAGTGGCCTTGAGCATGAATGTGGCTGGTTCTGGAGGTTTTCTGCTGCTGGGTTCTGCTTGGGGTGTGGAGGGAAACTCAATGTCCCCCCTCCCCTGGGGCCCCAGTGAAGACAACCTGGTGCGGGGCCAGGGGTTCTGCATCACTCTCTTCCCAGAGCTTATCTAAAGTGTTATAATTCAAGTAGTTGTTTAAGTTTAAAATGTGATCACTCTAGATGTATGAGATTCTCTCATTCTCTTACCATTTTTTCCCTCTCAACTACCCATCTGCCCAAGAGATTTTCTAAATTTACTCAAAACAGAGTTTTGTTTCTAACCATGCAGAATTCATTGACTTCTATAGAAATTCCTCCCTTCCTGGTATAAACAACTGAAACAGTGGACAAAATTTATTTAAAACAGCTCAGGACTGTGATTCCTAAGACAAAGGAAATAAATATGGCTGTTCCGATCTCTATTTCTTTGTTTGAAGGCAGTATCCAGGTCCATGCCCAAGGCTGACAACCCAAACAGCTCCACCAAACGAAAGTGCTAGATTTTACTGGGTTGAGGAGAAACAGATGAAACCTGAGAGTTCTAGAAATGAGGTGTCTTCATAGGCAGAAAGAACTCCAGGTCACTGCAGAGAAGGTCTGTGTAAGGTGTCACTATGCCCCTCAAGTCTTCAACTAAGTACACTTTGCTTGTGTGTATGGTGAAACTACACAAGGTGGGAAAAGGAACCCCTGGAAACAGGAGAGCGAGTGAGTTCTGCAGCTCTCAGAGGGTGGGGATTAGTTCATGTTTCCACCTGCAGAGTGGAAAGATCTCATAATGCAAAGGAAATAGGATAGGGTCTACAGAAGAGTATCCTCTTGGTAATGAGGCTAAATTATCACTAGATCAAAGACTGCTCTGAGCTTGCCCTAACAAATCTTACCAGCAAACCTTGAGAGAGAAAACTCATCTGAGGTAATTTAACTGCCTGCCAGAACAAGTTTAACACCTTTAACAAAATCCAGCACCCAAAAGCATAAAATTACCTGTCTCATATCCAATTAAAAACTGACCAGAGATTATTTTTAAAAGTACCAATAAATGGCCTGTACTCAGGGGAGGTGCTGATCAATAGAAAAAATCCAGAAACTACAGATGGAATTAATATGTAGAAGGTTAAAGCAATGGCAACAATAGATGCCTTTTGATCAGTAGGGTAGAGGAAAACTGCTTGGTTATGATGAGGAAATAATAAAAATTCAAAAAAGATTTAGCTGAAACTTTTAAAAGATAAAAAATGACGTGTCTGAAGTATGTGTATATATATATACATACACACACATACACACACACGTGTGTGTGTACTGGGTGTAGTAACATCACATTATAAAAAAGTCAGTGAACTTGGAACATTGCAATACAAAGGAAAAGGAAGAGAGCCACAGTAAATTGTAAGCGAATGCAAAGTGATCTCAGATACATGTAATTGTAGTCTTAGGGAAAATGGGGGTAGGGAAGCAGGGGAAAGAAGTTTTTTTTAAGTTTTTTGAATTGATTTTAAAAAGTAAATTCCCTAAGATATTCAGTAAACTCCAAAGAGAAGAAACACTAGGAATTCCACAGTAAGACACATCACGATTAACTTGCTGAAAACCAATATCAAAAAATATTGAAGCATGCTGAAAGTATACTATAGACCAAACATGATTGCCCCTCAATGTTTCTTTTGCAAACCACAACACCCAAAAGGAGAGAGAGACCAGAGGGGAATGCCCTGCCACAGAGTCAGGGTGGGAATGGGGGGAATGGTGGGTGGGAGGGATACTGGGATCCGTGGTGGTGGGAAATGGGCACTGGTGGAGGGATGGGTATTTTATCATTGTATAGTTGAAACCCAAGCACAAAAATATGTAAGTCTGCAACTGTACGTCATGATGTCTCACTATTAAAATTTTTTTAAAAAAGTTAGCTTTAGTTCCAATAAACGTGGCCAGATATTTTGCAAAGCAGAGGAAGGACAAGTAAAATCTTAAGTTGTTCTGCTATAGCTCATGACAATAAGGCTTCACTTAATAGTGTGCCCTTACTAGGGAGAAGTTGTCATAAAATCCGATCTGTAGGCTTCAGGACATTCTATTTTAATTTTCTTAACCTGAGAGAGAGTTTCTCAGTTTTTTTGAGGGGAGGGGAAGAGCATAATTTCCTCCCTTTTTGTTAAAGTCTGTTCCACAAGACTGTGCTCTTTACTAACTGCAGTTATATTGTCTTTTAGGGCTTTAGGGTCTGCCCGTGTTGAAGCTAGAATGATACAATGTTATACTCTTGGCCTATCCAGGTTCTTGGTAAGACTCATACCTGGGTCCAGGAATATGTCCAATGTAGGGAAATTGAAGCACAGGCAGGTCTTTATACGACAAGGACCCAGTGCTTTATGAAAAAGTACTAACTTACCATTAGAATTTACTGTAGGGCTTGAAGCATTAGCACAAAAGGTAGAACTCCATCAGGCTTCCCTTGGGACCCCATATGGTCCCGAGCGTGCCAGGAGTGATCCCTGAGCATCTAGAGCCAAGAGTAATCCCTGAACACTGCTGGGTGTGAACTCCAAAACAAACAGGCAAAAAAGTGGAATTTACCTGCAAGGCTTGTAAGTCTTAATTTCTGAAGCATTTGTAGTTTTCAACATTCCAAATTCTCAAGAATGCAATCAGTTTTAATCAGCTGGTCAAAGTCCTGGATCCCGCATACTCGAGCTATGCTTGTAGAGGCTCCCGGTCACAGGGGTTTCATCTGGAGGAGGCGAGATGCGGCACCTACCCCATCTGGGACTTCCCAGTGATCTCAGCTTTTTTTGGGACCTGGTGCATTCTCCGGGAGCTGTGGAGCCCCCTCCCCCACCCTGCGGCCTTTCTTCTCTGCGACTGTGTGCTGTAAAGATGGCGCTGGGGGGCGGGCCGTGGGCATGACTTCCGGAATCAGAGGTTACCAGGGAGCCAGGAAGGTCCCGGCAGTTTGGAGGAAAAGTCCTGGTTCTCGCATACTCTAGCTATGCTTGTAGAGTCTCCTGGTCACCGGGGTTCCATCTGGAGGAGGTGAAGTGTCTTTTTAAGGTCTCCATGTTTTCTCTTTTTCCTCCATCCATAGCTGTACCTAGTTTAATATGAAACACATAATGAAGAAGAACATTTTCTTAGGGTGAGAAAGAGGGAAAGACCAAGGGAACATGAGGCTTAAAATACCTATATGAGTAGCTTGGCAGTCACACCCACAAACTGCCCCTGGTGCCATCTAATCTCATCAACAGCCAAGATCTAGAGATTATAAAACAAAGCTCCTGGAAGAGAATCTTGGAGAACCCGGCAAGCTACCGAGAGTATCACACCTGCACGGCCGAGCCTGGCAAGCTACCCGTGGCATATTTGATATGCCAAATACAGTAACTATAACGGGCTTCATTCCCCTGACCCCGAAAGAGCCTTCAATACAGCAGTTTTGGGAAGGATGAATAAGGAGAGGCTACTAAAATCTCAGGACTGGAATGAATGGAGACATTACTGGCGCCCACTCGAGCAAATCGATGAGCAATGGGACGACAGTGATACAGTGATACAGTGAGAGGAGTAGTGAGATGGAATCTGTTGCCTGCTCATTAATAGTTCTTTTGATGTACTACCATCAAATCACTTAACTTCCCGTTAGTCGTCGATTTGCTCGAGCGGGCGCCAGTAACGTCTCCATTTGTCCCTGTCCCGTG
>JAOXYA010065162.1:0-11759 GCA_028565675.1 Sorex palustris | reverse complement strand
CGCGTGTGTGCGTGTGTGTATGTGTGTGCGGCGTGCGTTTGTGTGTGTGTGTGTGTTTTTGTGTGTGTGTGTGTGTGTGTGTGTGTGTGATGGTCCACGTCCGGGTCTGGGTATTCAGCCTCCCGCCCCATGTGCTTGGGCCTTGCAGCGCCCGGAAGCTGTGCTCTCCAGCACCCTGTCCTCCCTCGTGTGCTAGAAGGATAGCATAGTGGTAGGGCGTTTGCCTTGCGCACCCAGCTGAGCCAACCTGGCCGAGCCGGGTTCAATTCCTCTGCCCCTCTCGGTGAGCCTGGCAAGCTACCGAGAGTATCTCACTTGCAGGGCAAAGCCTGGCAAGCTACCCGTGATGTATTCAATATGCCAAACACAGTAACAACAAGTCTCACCATGGAGAGGTTACTGGACCCACTCAAGCAAATCAAAGAACAACGGGAGGACCATGACCCATGACTCCTCGTGTGCAAAGCCTTTGTGAATCGGCCTGACAATTGCTCCTGATGTTCTGCCTCCAAGTTGACTCTCCTGCAACAGAGCTGCTTCCATTGTTGTTGTTCTTGTTTGTTTGGGGGCAATTTCTGGGGGTGCTCAGGGCTTACTCTAGTCTCTGTGCTCAGGGATCAATCTGGCGGGGCTCAGGGGACCTGACGGGTAACAGAGTTCAAGAGTTCAAGCCAGCTCGGCCAGACGCGGGGCCAAGGTAGTGCCCTGCCGGCTGCACTCTCACTTTGACCCTAACTTCGTTTTCTAGATACATTTTCTCGTTCCTTTTGTGCTTCTCTCTGCCTACATCTCTGAATATCCAAGTTAGATGTCAGTTCCTCCAGAAACACTTCCCTCGCTCACATGTTTCTTCCATAGTTAACTGAATTGTCAATTCCTCTTTGTACATGTGCTCTGCACACAGACCCCACCTTCTCCCACCCTCTCAGCTCATACAGTTCCTGAGTGTAGATACGAAACCACTAGTCTTTGCTTTTCACACACAAGGCCTTCAGGATACTATTAGAGTTCTGTGAATGACAGACTACTTCCTGGATCCGTGGTCACCATCTGGGATTAGCCTGGACAAATGCTTTCTAGAATCGAGACTCTTATGCGTTTCCGAGTTTTCAGCATGGATTTTTCCCAGATAGACTATGAAGAATGGTGCCAGGTTAGAGCACGCGAACTTCACTGATTCTTGGGCAATATGATATGCTAAGCTCCTGGCTAAGAGGAGTCATTGAGAGATTCCCCTCTTGTTTGTTTCTGATTTAGATTCACTTATTTCTGAACAATTCTGTCCTCTGGGCCAGTATTATCTTGTGAACTACAATCAAAGTAGAGCAGATGAACAAGGCCAATTGTTTCTTGCATTTTTTAAGTGACTGCAAATAATATATGGTATTCTCTGACAACTCTGAAAAATTTTACAGCTAGTTCTGGCTTTCTATACTAAAAAAATGTAGTTTTGGCCCAGAGGGTTTTATGAATTATTTCTCTCTTATTTTTCAAAATTAGGAATGTTATTCTCAAATTTTTAAAGCTAAAAATTGGGAACAAAGTTCTAAGTAGAAAGCTTAATAACTTTTAGCTTGATTAGTGTGTGTAACCTGACGGACGTTCTGTGGGTATTGCATATGATTTGGGCTCATTGTTTGACTAGGCAGGAAACCCAGGCTGTGTGGAGCAGGACTGCTATTCTGACTTGCTCCAAGCCCCCTGAGGAGGCATTTGGAAGATAGCACAACTAGGCTGCACTTGGAAGGTAGCACAATGCCAGAAATGCAGTCTAGCCTGGGACAGGGATGGACGAAGCCACTGTGTGGCCAGCAGCAAAATCAGACTCTGCAGAAATCAGTGCAGGATGTTTCTACATCCAGGACGGGTGGTAAATCTAAGGACTCTCAGTTCAGTTACCTTCCGAGGACAACCCTGAACACTGAGGTGATTTCTTTCCTTGGTGGTTGGAGATGGGGTATTCCCACACCCAGGAGTGCTCACGGCTTCCTCTAGGCTATCAGTGAAGGGATCACTCTGGTGGTGCTGGGGGGGGAGGTGCATGCAGTTCCAGGAAGCAACCCAGGCTGGCCCCTCCCACTGCACCTCCCTCTGGCCCTGTGCCTTAGTGATATTTTTAGGAATCTACCTTGAGCACAGTTGTCTGATGGAAGCATATTAATTCTCTCCTATGGCCTCCAAAGGATCTTTGAATTCAACTCAAAGGTTTTCTTTGAAAAGGCCTATAGCAAACACCTGGGTGAGGCCACCTTAGTGCATTAAGAATTCAGTGCTTAGTTATTAATTATAGGACATTTCTGAAATTAGAAATATTTTTGTATAAAGGCAAAGAGTATCCATAAAGTTCTGTGGTTCTTCCTTCCTCCCACCCTCCCCTTTCCTCCCCTCCTCTTCTCTCTCCTCCCCTCCCCTCCTCTCCCATCCCTTCCCTTCCTCTCATCTTATGGACTTAGTGGAAAAGGACTTGTACAAGACAGGGGACTGGGACATTTGAGCAGACATAGGACTAAAACCTCTTACCTTCCACCCACACTCTCCAACTCACTCGAAAGTCTCATGTGAGTAGAGGCTGTCTCTTGCTCTATTCCAACTAGTTTTCTTCCATATAAAGACTTTTGAATACTTGAACCTAAGTCTTTGTTCTGATTTTCTCTAGTACAATCTCACCAACTTTCCTTTCTTACAGATGTACAATAAAAGATAGCTTTTATTTTATCATTGCACAGTTTGAGAAAAGTACATACATAAAAGGACAGAAGAATTGATCACTGGCTGTCAGCAGATGCCTGCAAGGTCTTGTGGAAATGTATTTCAAAGCTTTTCAAACAAAGGAGGGAAATTTAAAGCTGACTCAAGCCAAAGTCATTGACCTTGTCCTTTTACCTGGCCGTAGATTTAATGCATCACCCTTAGGACCTGCATTAGCCTTTTATCAAGCACCTCTAGACTCACATGGAATGTTCCTGGAATATTGACGAAACCGAAGACCTCAGAAGATGAACAAATTGGAATACATATAAACAAAACCACTTAGCTAATCTCCATTTTTATCTTAAGATAGGATCTAAAATATCTGCTGTTCGTCAAAGAATTAAAAAGGACTTTTGTATGAAGACAAGAAGCATGCCTTAGAAGTTCTATGATGACTCCTTTTGAGCTGAAGGTGGTGGAGAAGTTGATGTAATTGGATTCACTAATCTCCTTGTGAAGTGTGGGAATCTCATCTTTTTATAGAACATTTAATAGCGATTAACTGTCAGAGAAGAAATGGTGATATTACTATAATAAGATGTAGGATTGGAATGGTAATACAGAAATTCCATTTCCCCCATTTTTAAAAATTAAGCTGTGATTCACAAAGTTATTGACAGTCGAGTTTTAGTCGTATAATATACAACACCAATCCCACCACCAGAGCCAGCTTTCCTCTCCCAACGTTCCCATATTCCCTCCTCACCCCAATCCCAGCCCTGCCCCCTTTCGTCCACTTGACAGGCACTTTACAAAGTTCCAGTAGTTGCAGCTTAGACTCATGTTTCAGCTGTTGAGTCCGTGTTGTGGATATATCGCTGTACCTCTCACCCATATCCACAGTATTACTGGAGCCTGAGCCCGTTCACCCATTACTTTCTGTTCTCTTCTTCCCCACTTCATTTATGTCCTTCTCTGTCCTTCTCCTCTCTAAACACTGGGGTCAGGGACGATCTAGGCATGGCCCTTTACTAGAGTTCCTCACCAAGTACTGAGCTTTCATCTGAGGAAGGCTTGACAGTGTTCAACTGGCTGTGGGGTCCCTAAGGGTAAAACAGGGGGTACTCTACCACAGGCTCTGATGTACGCTAGTGGAAACTCTTTTTTTCTTCTAGGGTGAAGAAATCCAATTTAAGAATTAAAAAAAGGACTTCATATTTTTGTCTAATCTGTAAATCTAAATGGGTCCAGGTGACCAAAGCCTGAAGGGTCGTGAGGAAAGATAGCAATAGATGAAATCAATCCTGTCCATGTTTCCTCTACCTCCCAGGAGATCTGAAAGCTTTTATTATGGTAATTGCTCTGAGGAGAAAGCTAAATGCCTTGACTCTCTCTGTCATTAGAATGTTTATTAACCAAAACTTATCCCCAAACTGTACTGTGTTCAATTGGGCAAAGCCTTACAGATGCCCGTTACTAGTTGAAATACTGACTCAAGTTCCATAGTAGTTCATAGGAGTATAGATGAATACTATGATGACTTTCTTATCTAAAAGGGTTAGGGAAATTGATGTATTTAGCCAGAGATGAAAATGCCTGTATTGGCATTCTGACCTTTGAAGTGACTCATGTTGGTGTTAAAGGTCATGTAGAACCCCCAGAAATTGCCTCCACCCTGATCTCTTCTCCTAGTGATCACTGAGTGTCTCTGTTAGATGACTGGAAATGAGAAGCTGATTGTTCTTGCTACAGATGATCTCGTGTGACTCTTGGGTTACTGCAAACACCAGAAGGTGAGTGTCAGAGACCAACAGTGAAGTTGGAAATCCAGCCTGCGGTAATGGTGTTTGCAGCTCTGCCCTCCTCAGTGAGGAAGGCCGGAAGCAGTCTGCACTTAGGGCAGGAGCTGGGGTGTATCGTTACTGTTTTCCCCAGGAGAAGTGACTCTTCTCTGTCATAGCATCACCATGTGTTCTTGGTTGTCGTGTCACTTGGCAAATAATCTTCCTGGCCTGCTGCATAATGATGGCATTATTTGCATAGGTCTGATGAGCAGAAAGTAACAAATACTCTAGACATCTTAGGAGACAGGCATTCTAGTGGGGAAGGAAAACTATACAATTCAGAGTTAGGAACAAGAAGGATATGGTCCCCTGAGCCCCTTCAGGAGATATTCCTGAGTACAGAGCCAGGAGTAACCCATGAGCATCACCAGGTGTGGCCCCATAGCAAAAACAATTTTAGGTCAGAACAGAGAAATGGCTCAAAGTTCTCGCTTGGCATAGAGGAGCCCCTGATTTTATCCCTGGCTCCATATGGCCCCTTATGCACTGAGAAGACTAGTCCCAAGCATCCTCGGGTGTGATCCCCAAACAAAAATAGATAAAACTTCAGGATCTGAAGTCTGAGAGGCCGTACAGCCTAACAGTCCTCATGCTTCTGAACCACCCTGGCTGCCCCTTGGTAAACAGAGCCAGAGTTTTAAAAGCCTCTCAAACTTTCCATGTCTCAAGGGCATCTGTTTCTTATTGGAAAATTTATCTCACTCAGAAGTCATTTTCCCTCCCTGTCATTGTCACTGGGTGCAGACAGGCAGAGAGAGAAGAGCAAGTTCAGAGTTTAATCCTTCAGGCTCTTGCAATCCCCCACAAAGACTGTGACCACAAAGACTTGAGTAAATGCAGTAGCCAAGACAGGCAGTCACTCCCACACCGTGTACCATGGAGAGCTGTGCGGGTGACGGAGTGTCCCCACATTCCACACGGGTGAGGCTGGATGGCCCTGGAGGAGTCCCTGAGGTGTGATGGACTGACCCACTTCTAGCTGCCTTCCTCATCAGGCCTTCCATGGACGGCTCAGACAATGGCGCTCTGGCATTCAGGGACTTGACTTACTGCGATGCCAGAGGCAGGGGGCAGGAGGGGTCGTGCCAAGTCCCTTGAACCCATGATGGGCAGCAGCGAGCTGCGGGAGACTGAGTGGCATGCGGAGGCCACCACGGCACCTGTGTCTGGCTGGAGGGCAGTGGACACTTCTGCTGGAACCAGAATGCTCCCCTGCAGAGTAGGACATCGTCATCTGTTCGACTGTGGCTGGTCGTACAGTCCATTGGGAAAGGCCTTGCAGCCTCGCCCAGCCAGTGCTCTTCTGAGAGGGATTCCCTGAGGTAGTGAGAGGCAGAGCTGCTCAGAGGAGCCACAGGGCAGGGAAGCCTGTGCTGAGCTTGCTTTTCCTCTGGGGAAGCAGGGATCTGTTTTCCCGAGAAGAGGGAAGCAAGGCGGCTCAGGTTGGGGGTGCTTCCCCCACGAGAACTAAGCCCTCAAGGGGCCGGGGTGTAGCAGAGAGGAACAGACCACCAGGGCTGGGGGAGAAGAGGCACTGCCCTGTCTGAGTAAGGAAAGCCCACTCGTGCCCGTCCTCTCGGACTCTGCTCCTCACTGGAGGGGCTCTGTGGATTTTTGGGCTCTGGTGTAACCCACCCTCACCCCCACAGCCGAGGGGCCTGGGGACTGAGTGGCAATGAAGGCCTGCTGGGTCAGCGAGGGGCTGGGTCTCTGCCTCCCATGCTCTGGTCTCTCCTCTGTGACCTAAGTCTTGGTGCAGCTGCCCTCAATCCCCACCGGTCACCCCCTCAGAGTAGGATGTGCCAGGTGGTTGTCGTGTTGTTTTGAGCTTGGGGAGTTGAGAACAATTGTGTCTACTGGCGTCTCGGTGTGTGTGGAAAGACTAGCTACTCGCTGCGGCCCACCTCACGTGTGCTCGGTGGATGTGTGAATTAGTGAAGTGTCTCACATTCACGCATGCTACTTAAAAGATGACTGAGGCAGATTTTTTTTTGTCTTTGCAGTTGGATTGTCCTGAATTTAGCAGGTGGCTTTAGGGTCAATTAAGCATTTGATTTGAAATATTGAATAACATTTGGAAAGTGAGCACTTTGAACTGATATAAGAAAAGCATTTTTCTGGTTCATTCTTAATTAGGGAAATATATAATGGCCGGTGTGTGTGGAAGTATTTATTTTGGAAATTTTCTATTTACTTTCTGCTAATTCTAGTTTAGATCTAAATATCACATTTTCATTTTATTCTTTGTTTTCTTATAATTTCTTTCTTATTTTCTTAGTTTGTGAATCTTGACATGTTGGCTCACACAAACAGCACAAAGGAACAGATGTATAATAGCAGAAGTCCGTCATCAAAGTTGTGTTTTTAAAAAGAAAACTAAATCATCAGGTGACCTTATCTGTCACTGTCACTGTCCTCCCATTGTTCATCAATTTGCTTGAGCCGGTGCCAGTAATGTCTCCATTGTGAGATTTGTTGCTACTGTGTTTGGCATATCAGATACGCCATGGGGAGCTTGCCAGGCTTTGCCATGTGGGTGGGATACTCTCGGTAGCTTGCCGGGCTCTCTGAGAGGGACAGAGGAATCAAACCCAGGTCGGCTGTGTGCAAAGCAAATGCCCTACCCACTGTGACCAACCTTATCTAATTTGAAAAATAATTGGATTCCTGAGTGTCCTCTGTTGAAAGTCTTCCGAGGCTTTCGCACTGGGGGCCCAGGCATGGGGCCAATGGTCAGGCACAGGAAGTAGACAGCCTCTAAGGGCAGCACCTCCGTTTGGCAGCCTGGATTGGTCACCTTTCCAGGGCAGGGTCTGCACTGGGCACTGACCACCTGCTTCTGTGAGACTCGAATCCATCAGGGTGACAGCCACGGGACAGAGCTCAGAGAGGACACTCACTGACCGTTGGCCGAACTACTCTTTGGTCCTCAGCAGAGCAGTGACCCCAGGCTGGAGCCTCTCTGACCAGTGAGGGCATCCTTGGCCTCTTGCCTTGGTCTCCACAGAAGGCACGGCCAGGGCGACTAGTCAAGGCGAGTGCCTCCACAGTACTGCTCTGTGCAAAAGACTGCATCCAGAAACTTCTAAGAACTTAAGTTTCTTAAAATGAAGATGAGTAATATAAAAGCAAAATAGAAAATAAATGACGTGGGGGGAGAGAGGAAGTGAGCACCCCGGTCACCTGCGGGGGATGGGAGATGTGCTGCTCTCTGCAGAAACACACGGGAAGGAGCAAAGTCCCCCCAGGACCCTGAGACCTTGTTCCAGCGATTGTCACCCAGAGTGATCAGAAGCAGTAGCTCAGAGAGACTTGGACACTCACCGTCATGGCTGCATCTTTGTAATAGCAAAAAGGGGGAGTGAACCTCAGTGGGCGAATGGGCAAATGGAACCAGAGACAGCCTTGCAGTGGAATTTACTCTTTGGCCTTAGAAGAGATACACTGCAGTATGGATGTTAAAGTAAGTGGAATAAGTCCGACACAAAAGGGGAAGGCTGTTGGATTTGATGGGGGAGGACGGTTATCTGGGTCACACCCAGCTGTGCTCAGAGCGGACATGTGGCAGGGTTTAGGGGACCATGTGGGGTGTCTGGGACTAAACCCGGGTTGGCCGTGTGCAAGACAAGTGCCTTACCCACCTCATCTCTCTGGCCCCTGACCCCATTTGTATGAGGTGTCTAGAGTAGCAAGATTCGTGAGGAGGGTAGGCTGGGTGCTGGGTCCTGGTGTTCTGATGGGTTCAGTTTCGGTCTGCAAGGCAAGAAGGGTTCTGAGACAGCAGTGGTGGTGTTTGCTGCCAGAGTGGTGTCAACAGTGCCACTGAACTACCTACAGCAAAATGGTTAAGAGAATCCACTATGTAGAAGTGTTAGATTACACTCTATTCCCCCCATGCCCGCCTCCCCTCCACCCAGGGACAGGTTAGTGCTGCTAGTGCCAGGCGGTCAGTTTCTAGTCAGGCTGCCTTGCTCTAAGTCTTGCCTTTCGCGGCTGACCACTATATGTCCCTCAACCTGGCTGCTCTGGAATCTCATTTCCTTGCGTGTAAAATAGGGATATCTTACCCTGTAAGTCTTTTGCGAGTGTGTCATAAAACAGCATTTAGAACAGTGTCTGCAGCATGAACAGTGCTCCAGGATTAATACTGCTATAACCATTTGAGTCTTCATAAAATGTGATATTTTAATGAATCAAGTACCTCAAGATTAATGACTTTGGTAAGTCATTATTGGGTTCGAGATCATCCTGCTCAAAGATGTGCCAAAGTCACTTATTGATTATTTTGAATTAAGGGAGCAAATGGTGAGTGGCAATGAAAATTTTGAAACCAGGATATTAAAAAACCTTAATATGTTTTTATACAAATTATTTTCTTTACCATTCATCTAACTATTTAAAATTATTTAAGTTGCATTAAAAGGAAATGCATTAGGGATGCTGGGACCCGTGGTGGTGGAAAATGGGCACTGGTGGAGGGATGGGTACTTGATCATTGTATAACTGGATAAACAGAGACTCATTAGCTATGTCCAGAGGATGGGGCATGATTTGTTATGTTATACTAGGACACCTGCTGAGGAGGGGACAGCTACATTTTGAGCAGCGTCATTGTTATGCAGAGGAAAATGTTTTACACTTGGCTCACTATGGCCATTATGCAAATATAATCCTCTGTATCCAGGCCTGTCTGGCTTGCCAAATTAGATTGCTAAAACACATTTCAGAGGCTTGCCTTAAATCATTCCACAGTAAATGCAAGCACACGATTGCTGAGAAAAGAAAGTGCACCAGAAAAGCCCAAACCAAAACCTAAAGAGTAAGGTTGAGAAAACAAAACATTCAAACCTAGAAATTATTTTCTTTAAATAAATGGTAAAGTTAATTACAAGCAAAATTTACGGTTAACTTCATAGCATACAATACAGGATGTATTTGATGGCATCTCTGACCTAAAGACACAGCCTATTTTGTCCCAAAGCAGAGAGCCTTTGCCTTTTCATGCTTAGTACCATAAGGGAAGTTTGGGGTCTTCCCCCCACTTTCTTTGATTCCTCTTGTTGGCCCAATAGAATTAACATGTAAGAGAGATTAGCAAGAGAAAAAAAAAAGAGTTTTTCTCCCTGTGCACAGAGTTGAGCCTGTTGACTGCTGGACTAGAGCCATTACTGACTGGATTGCACGGGACATCAAAAGATCACGTGGCCACCCACCTACGATATGGTTAGACTTCTTCGTCAAGAACCTGAATAATCAGTTTGAGGCTCTTCGTGTTTCTAGAACAAGCAGACACCATTGGGCTACACTAGCACATGACAGGGATGAATGGAGATGTTACTGGTGCCCGCTCAAGCATGAATAATTGGATGTCAAGTGATCAAGTAATCAAGGGATCAAGTGCACAGAGGTATAAACTGTGGAGCCTCGTGAATGGTCGGAGCAACCATTTTATGTAGTTTTAAGGGCCAAGAAAAGGCAGGACAGAACAATTCTTGAAAATTCAGTTTATCTCTGCTTGCTGCTCTTCCCTTCCAGTTATACTTCCTGCCACTGTATGAAGAGAGGCAGAGAAGGAAAATAGTAAATCCCGGAGTCTAATCCTTCAGAGTCTCACAAGATCCTGCAAAGACACCACCTAGCACAGGAGGAACACTGGGAAACCAATGGGAAAGACACAAAGAAATCCACCAAGTCCAGTGAGCAGAAACAGTAATAATAGTAACAATAGACAAACCAACAACAATAAAGCAATGTCAAAAGCTCTGTAAGCCCTCAGAAGACAACGTTCATGGACCATGGTGGGGATGTCCAGTGAGCTCAAGGACACAATAGCATAGGTATCGGCAAAGCACAAGAGAGTGTAAGAGCCAAAGAGAAAACAAATGAGCTACGGCAGAAATGAAGAGTGTGAGGTGACATAAACAGAGTAGAAGCTCTGAGCACAGAGCAATGGCTGAGGGAAAGATGGAACAGTTCCAAGGTAGGAGGGAAGAGGCCTTTAGAAATGAAAAGATGGAAACGAAGTCTGAAAAGAAGTGACAGCACATCCGAGCACTACGGGATGAGCTCAAGGTGAGTGATATAAGAACCATCGGGGACCCTAAGGACCAGGAGGGAACATTTGATGAACAACTACAGAGTTAAAGAGATTATAATTAAGAATCTCCCAGTGTTGAGGAATACAGGCAACCAAATGCAGGAGGCCCCAGGGTCCCAACGAAAATAGAATCAAATAGGGAAAGTGAGGCACTTCGTGCTCAGTGTCAAAAGTCAAAGACAGAGACAGAATATTGAAAGCAAAAAAATAAGAAAAGGAACTTACATGCAAAGGAAAGCTCGTAAGAGTCACAGCAGATCCAGCAAATGAGACCCTGTGAGCCGGAAGAGAATGAAAGGATGTAGCACAAAAACAAATGCAACGAGCACTTCATCAAGAGTGCCCTGTCCAGCTGGATTATCATTCAGATTTGAAGGAAGGATGGCAGCTCAGGGAATTGGCACTGAGTGTGGCACCCCCACTTGGCTCTTAGAGTTGCCCTCTACCACCAGTTGACAAATTGGGCCTGTTCCCAGTATTTGGCTATTATGATAAATCTAGGATGGAATTATGCTTTTATTTTGATGTGTTTATTTTGGCCCCTTACTTTTGGTAGTTCATTGTCTTCTGGCAAGCCTTACTTCTGATACTTACCATCACACTGTCACACCGTCCTCCCGTTGTTCATCGATTTGTCGAGTGGGCCCAGTAACGTCTCCATTTTGAGATTTGTTGTTACTGCGTTTGGCATATAGAATACGTCATGGGTAGTTTGCCAAGCTTTGCCTTGCAGGCGAGATACTCTCAATAGCTTGCCGTGCTCTTTGAGAGGGGTGGAGGAATCAAACCTGGCTCAGTGGGGCTGGCTGCACGTAAGGCAAACGCCCTACCACTGTGCTATCGCTGCAGCCATCATTTAAAAAAATTAGAAGGAATATATAATCTACTTTTTAACACAGAGATATATGAAAGGAAGTATGTAATACATTTTTTTATAATTAACTTCTTGGTATCATTCTATGTGCTTGTTTCTTATGTGATGCCTTTTTCTGATTGCTTTAAGATTTATTTTTTTATTTTTTATTTTTCTATTATTTTTTAAATTTTTCTTCTTATATTTATTGAATCACTGTGGGAAAAGTTACTAAGCTTTCAGGTTTAAGTCTCAGTCATACAATGATCAAACA
>JAOXYA010065153.1:0-11759 GCA_028565675.1 Sorex palustris | reverse complement strand
GCCGGGCTCTCCGAGAGGGGCGGAAGAATCGAACTCGGGTCGGCCATGTTGGCTGCGTGCAAGGCAAACGCCTTACCGCTGTGCTATCACTCCAGCCCAGTCGGGCTCCAGTCGGGCGCAAATAGGTTTCCTAAACTACTATGGACTTGGAAAGATGGCCTCTGTGTCCCACAGGAGCTGGTCTGTTTATCAGAGAGAAGCCCGAGAAGCTGACCAGAACAGGCCCTTGGTCACCCACGGGGTGAGTCATGTGCCAACTCAGCACGCAGTAGGGGACCCACAAACACTGCTTAGAGGTTCCGACAAGCGTGTTCACTCATCCCTGAAGAGCTCTTTTTTTTTCTTTTTGGGTCACACCCAACAATGCACAGGGGTTACTCCTGGTACTGCACTCAGGAATTACTCCTGGCAGTACTGGGGGACCATATGGGATGCTGGAAATCGAACCCAGGTTGGCCACATGGAAGGCAAATGCCTTTCCTGCTTGCTATCACTCCAGCCCCGAACTCTTTTTTTAAAAAGTAGAATTCTCCAGTATGTAGTGGCTTCTGGGATGCAGCTTGAAAGACATCAAAGACAAGAGATACAAGTGAGCGAAGCCCCGGTGGGGGAGGGGGAGAAGAACTGACGTGGACAGATCATATAAAATATGAAGGAATCTTCCTCCTTAGTAATATCCTTAAGGTCTATGACCACATAGATCGATAGTTCAATTCTACTTCTAGACACATGCAGCACACACGTGTATGCATGTGTGTCTAGACAGGGAGCCATAGGGAGGAGAGATCTTCTCCAGAACAGTTTCTTCTAGTCAAATCAGCAGGACCCAACTAACATCAAATAAAAACTGACATGTTTGGGGGCTAAAGAGATAGTAGAGGGGAGGGTACTTGTCTTGCAGGAAGTCAATTGGCTTCAAAGCCCAACCAGGAGTGAGCCCTGAGCACAGAGTCAGGAGTCATCCCAGAGCACAGAGTCAGGAGTCAGCCCTGAGCACAGAGCCAGGAGTGACCCTGAACACCACTGGGCAGGGACAGCTTTATTACCTTACATCTCCCTAGAACAGCCCACTCCATCCAGATCCTCAGTATAGGGAATCTATAGTATTCTAATTTCTGGATTTGCCTCTCCTGTTATTTTAATAAATGAGAAAATATAAAATGTTAATAAACAAGAAAAATAAAATATAGCAACAAGAAAATACAGAATCTGGTAATCATGCCTCACATGCTGTTATATTGATTCGTTTGTGGACTTTCTATTTCTTAATTAAAATGATTTCTTTAGAAATCACAATGGGAAATAAGTTACACTACGCAGACATGTGCGAGTTTGCTGTTAGAGAAACACATTATCCACTTGCTGCTCTCGTGATTTAGTAACTGGTAGAATGAACATTCAGTGGAATGTTGGAAAAGTTCCAGGTAGAGAGCAAGCTAACAATAAAGAAATGATATTATCTTCCAGATAGGAAGAGGGAAAGGGAACATAGGTGAAAAATGAACTAAGGACAGGGATGATAATTTTGTGTTTCCTTTTTAGATGGGGGAACTTGAGAATGAAGCAAACAGGAAGTTTAGGAGCATCAACAACAGGAAGTGGCCAGGCTATTACTGCCCTGAGGACACAGGGCAGGGAAGACCCTGCTAACTAGTTCCCTCCAGGGAGCTAGTGAACAAAATCATTAGCTGTAGTTACTATAGTTAGATAATTTATAGGAGAAATGGGAGCATAGTAGAACTTCCATACCCCCAGGTCAGTTTGCTACCACTGGGGAGATGGGATCCTTTCTCCTCTCCTGATTGTGCTTTGACAGCAATCTGCTTCCTCCTTTACTCTTTTAAGGAAAGGCTTTGGTCCAGATTCCTTTTCTCTCTTCCTGGCCAAACTCCCTCTGCTGAGAGCTGCCCTCCGTCCTCGCTGGGGCCGCCAACCACCCCCAGAAGGTGACTGGCATTGTCTCCATGTCTCTTGTTACCCACTGTTCCCGGGAAACCTTCCCAGCTGGGCTGGGAGACAGATGTCCCAGTGGAGCCAAGAGCATCCCCAGGAACCTACACTGGCTCCCGTCAGGGCAGATCAGCATCTATGTCTGTAAATGGAATTACAGAGGTATCTGGACTTCCGAAGATTTTCCTCTGGGTCAGGCAAACCAAAACATCAAGACACAGGAGAAAAGCCAGTGCATCCAGGGCCTTCTGGCCACAGAGACAGACTGGTGCTCCCCTAAAGCTATTGGCCACCACAGGCCCAGAAGTCTCCCTGAGCTGCCCTGGGAAGGGGTCGTGGCCAGGGGCCTTGTCTTTGATGTCAGAGGAGAAAATTCCCACCCCCAGACCAAGCACCCCCAGTGCTTCCCTTCTCCCATGGCCTGTGCCCAGTGACCACTGGCGGGTCTGCCTCTTCTGGTATTTTCCATGATGTTCTGGCAGCCTCCAGAGGTATCCCCACCCTGACTCATCTCTGTATGGTCTTCTCCAGGTCCTGGTGGCCAGGGTGGACCCGATTTAATACTGCAGTGGCGGCGTCCTCTGGCAGAGACCCGGCAGGGACAGCGGTGGTGCCCTCCCACTGAGGAAGGCTGCTGTGCTAACCAAGACACCTCAGGGGGTATCGAAACAGCGGGGTGATGCTGTGCAGGACTTGGCACGGTCCGAGACTGGCGTCTCAGTGCAGGCCACCACAGCTCACTGCACCTGGACCTTCTCCTTTGAACCCCCAGGGGCGGGCAGCACGCTGGCCAGATACACACTCACATTCCTTCACTTTTGCTTTGATGGCGTTGTTGCTTTGCTCGATGTGTTTGAAGCTCACTCTCCTTCTTCTCCCTTCCCCACCCAGCAGGACCGGGATGTGTGGACAGGGTCTGCTTGCTGAGGCTCAGAGGGAGAAGTCAGGTTACCTTATTCCACAAAAAAAAAAAAAAAAAAAAGGCTAAAAGCTCTTCTGCCTCTCCCAGCCTGGGGCTGTTTCCAAGATCATTTCTGTCCATTCGGTGTTTCTCTGCTCTTGCATCTTCCCGAATATTCAAAGGCCTGCATTACATTGAGCACTTCTCTTCCTACTCTCCTTATTTAAAGCAAATGATTTTTTTTTCTTTTTGGGTCGCACCTAGCAATGCTCAGGGGTTACTCCTGGCTCTTCACTCAGGAATCACTCCTGGCAGTGCTTGGAAGACCATATGGGATGCCGGGTATTGAACTTGGGTGGGCTGCGTCCAAGAAAATGCCCTACCACTGTACTATTGCTCCAGCCCCGAAAGCAAATGCTTTTTACTCTGTAGATGTTCCTTAATGTTTAAATTTTCTTTTTTTTAATTTTTTAAATTTTTATAAGTTTGTTCACAATAATTGATTACATTCAATATTCCAACACCCATCCTGCCACCATGACCCCTTCCCACCACCATTACTTCAAATTTTCCCACCACCACCCAAGCCTGCTCAAAAGGCAGGTCCTAAATAATTTCTTTCGAGTGGCCTGTTATGAATAATCTGCTAAAAATGGTTCAAAGGGTTTCCTTCAAGAAGTTTGTTTTCTTTTTCTTAAGGAGCAACGAACCATGGTCAGGCTTTTGCAGTGCCCGGGCTGGGCTCAGGGCTTCAACATGCACAGGACGTACTCTGCCTCAGAGCTACCCGCCAGCCCCAGGCAATGGTTCTGATCAGATCTCTCTGCCCACAGCAGGCCTGCTCATTCCTGCTCAGGACCCAGCATTGGACAATCTGTGACCTGTCAGCCTTTTGACAAGTGCGTGTTCACTGACTGATGGCACGTCTGCAGCCTGGGACACAAAATATTCTTGAGACTGAAAGGTCCAACAGTCACTCGGCAACCCTCCTCCCGAGTGCCAGAGGCTGTCTCAATCATCACAGCCGACCAGTCACTCTCCTTTCTGGAATCATGAGGATCTTGCTTCTCATCCTTGGGATTCTGGCCTTGCTGTTTGTATTCCCTCAAGGTAAGAGTTATTGGACCCGAGTTATGAAATCCTCCCACTGCCAAGTTATGAAAATACAAATGAAAGCCAAGAAGAGATCTCCCTCAAGTGTTAGAAACGCTAGACAGCGGGACAAGCCCCCTCCCTGCAGACGGCAGAAGGCAAAGTCGAAGCAAAAAAAACTGAAGGGGGGTGGAGGTGACCTAGGGTGTTGGGGCCTCAGGGGCACGTTGGTGATGGTGTGTACAATGCAAATAAAGAAATGAGAAGTTCAGGGCTGGAGCGATAGCACAGTGGGTAGGGCATTTGCCTTGCACGTGGCCAACCTGGGTTCGATTCCCAGTATCCCATATGGTCCCCCGAGCAGCGCCAGGAGGCTTTCCTGAGTGCATGAGCCAAGAGGAACCACTGTGCATCACCGGGTGTGACCCAAAAAGCAGAAAAAAGAAATGAGAAGTTCCTATAGTAAGATGATTAACGTTTTGTATTTGCAGTATAAGTGAGATAAAGCTTATCCTTGAGAAAGGAATAGAACTGAAAAAGATCCACCAGCTATATTCTAGGTATGAAATCCTCCCCCAACCTGTCAGGCAGAAACCCAAGAGGAGTTCATATACTGAGGATACAGCTGTGTCTTGCACACGGAAAGTCCTTTACAGAATGTCCCCCTTAGGCTGCAGACAGCCAGTCTCTGTTGTGTTATGTGTCTCTGTCTGGCCCTTCTTTCACGTAACTGACTGCTGTTCAGTGACTGACCCCACCCCACCCCACCCCCCGCTCCAGATGCCATTGGGCCATTAAAGTCTTCATGTCCGTGTTCAGATACACATACGTACCTCTGGGCTGTGAAACTTCATTTCCTTCTTCCCAGATCCAATTCAATGGCATCTGGTTTTACAAAATGTCTTAACCAGTTCATCTCTGAATTCTCTGTTTGTTTTTGCATTCGAGGGAATTTCAGTACTTCCAACCTCTCCAAAGGGGCCAAAGTTCTCTTGAGTTTGTTCTTCAGAAGCATCTGGTTTCATCCATCTGAAGAGAGGGGCTCTTTCCTTGTGTCAGCTCTGGCTCTTGGGAGGGGGGCAGGCACTGTCAGTTTTCTAGCCAGTGTGTGTTCTTTGAGCAAACGGCAATAAGCAGTTTCCACAAAAAACAGGCCCAAAAAGAGTATAGTAGAAATGACATCAGCACTTGCATATTCACTGCTGCACGGTTTACAATAGCCAAAAATCTGGAAAAAACCCGAGTGCCCGAGTGCCTGAGAACAGAAGACTGGTTAAAGAAACTCTGGTACATCAACACAATGGAATACAATGCAGCTGTTAGAAAAGATGAAGTCATAAAATTTGCATATAAGTGGATCAACACGGAAAGTGTCATGTTAAGTGAAATGAGTCAGAAAGAGAGGGACAGATATAGAAAGATTGCACTCATCTGTGGAATATAAAGTTACAGAATGGGAGATTAACACCCAAAATAGTAGAGATAAGGACCAGGAGTTGGTGTATTCCATGGCTTGGAAGCTGGCCTCAAATGCTGAGGAAAAAGGCAGCTCAGATAGAGAAGTAAAGGGTGCTTGGAGGACCTGCTCAGGCAGGGAGATGCATGCTGAAAGTAGACTGTAGATTGAACACAATGGCCATTCAATGCCTCTATTGCAAACTACAACACCCTAAAGGAGAGAGAACAAAAGGGAATGCCCGGCCACAGAGGTGGGTGGAGTGGGGGGAGGGGTGGGGTGGTGGGAGGGATTCTGGGATCATTGGTGGTGGAGAATGGGCAACAGTGGAGGGAAACAGACTCAGCCCTGTGGGAATGGAAGCACTGCTGGAGCAGAGCACTGGGACTTCAGCGCTCCACCACAAGAGGGAGCAAGAACAGCCGGTCTCCACACAGAATGAAAGCAGGTCAGAGGCAGGCAAGACCCACAGAGCCAGTCACCCAGAGAAAGGTGGAAAGGCGTGCCTTAAACACTTGCCCGTCCCGCACGAGATTCTGAGTTTGAACCCCAGAGCCGCCCCAGGACTGTGTTCTCTGGAACATCCTGTTGTTGGGAATCCCAGTTAGAAGGGCTTGGAATGGCCCATGGACCAAGGGATCGTGCGGGGAAACGGGAGGTACTGAGCCTAATCCCCAGTGCCACGCATGCCCTGAGATGACCCTGGCTGTCCCCCCAGTGCCCAGTCCTTTATCTAAACTCAATAAAGTGATTCATTAATAAGCTCTCTTTGACACGGCCTGGGGAGCGACCCCCAGCTTCTGCTGGTGGCTCAGAGCCCTCGAAGCCCAGGAAGTTCATCAGGTCCCGGTCAGACCAACACAGCAAAATTCAGCATAACTGGTGGATGCCCAGAGGTACCGACAACAGGTCACACAGGAGACCTGGGGTCAGCCTTGGGGCCTGATATCGGTTATGGAATAACAAGAAAGCAAAGCTTATAGCTAGTGGCTTCCTGGAGCTCTGGGCCACGGCACTCAGGAGCTCAGGGGCTTTTCATGTGCAGTTCCTGGAGGAACTGCAAAGTCATGTGGAAAGCACAGCCCGACTGGCCTTCGAAGTTGCCAGTCCCAGGGCTGGGCAGTGAAGACATCAGAGAGACCGCAGCTAGGCACAGGGATAAAGCCCTGAGTCTACTGTGTGCCACGCCTCCACATAGGGCAGCACACAGGGCAGCAGAGCTGCTAGAACAGATGCGAGCATGCGAGCTCCAGGAGCAGAACCAGGAAACAGTGTCACAGAGAGCAGCGATCCTCCGACAACCAAACTCAGAGCAGGGAGCGCCGGGGCTCACCTGAGAACAAGCCCTACACTGGTGCTTTTGAGGAAATTGAGTATGCAGCAAGAAAACAGAGAGGGGAAGTCGGGGCGGGGGTCCACCTGTGCAGGGGGGACAGAGATGTCAGCGCAGGCCGTGGACTGCGTGGAGGTAGATTCTCCCATCTCACACCGCCTTATTCACAAGAGTCACTGGGGAAAGAAACAGCCCCAGTGCCAAGTGATGGACAGAACAAACAAACAAAAAAAAACAGAGAAAAAGAAAAGTGGTTCAGACTTAACCTGGAGGCTTTGTACAACCTTAGAGAGCAAGGGGAGTTCTCATTGACAACCACACAGACAGACCTGGAGAGAAGCCGAGAGAAATAGCCAGGCGCAGAAAGCCAGGGCTCCCCACCTAGCGTCTGTGAGACTCAAGAGTCCAGGGGGAAGGGGGCCTGGCCCACTTGTGTGGGGTAAATAAGTTCCAGAACTCTGCACAGATCCTGCCGCCGGTCACCAATGCTGAACAATAGATTGACATTTCCTGAGCAATGCATCTTTTGAGGGCGGCCACTAGCAATCTCCTCTGCCTGCTGGGCCCTGGGTCAATGCCAGAGCCTGATGCTGTGGTGCCAGGATGCTGGGGAGCTGCCACCCAGGGGTGCAGGTGGCCTCAGGGGCTGTACTCAGTGGGGCCTAGGCACCAGGTGGAACCCAGAATTGAATCCATGCAAGGCGCTTGCTGGGCATGAAACCCTAACTGCCTAACTGTTGTGCTAACTCTTGGTCCCTGAGAGACAGATCTTACCTAAAAGGATCTTCCCACCAGTCATGATCATAATGGAAGTGGATGAAAGTTTGCTGGCATTATAAGTTAAAATAGCACCATCTTGGGCACCACGGGATCCCGCTGCATAAGGAAACAGTGTAAACACAGCCAACAATATACAAACCTGCCTCGTCACAAGTTTGGACATTGGCTGCCAGTAGTTTCTATCTCCTCCAGATGAGAAAGAACCAGACAGAACTGGCTTCATGGGCTCTCTCCCTCTCTCTCTCCCCTTCCTCTCTCTCTTCCTCTTCTCTCTCTCTCCCTCTCCCCCTTCTTCTCTCACTCTCACTCCCTATCTCTCCTTCTCTTCCTCTCTCCCTCTCTCTTTCCCTCTCTCTCCCTCTCCCTCCCTCTTCTTCTTTCCCTCTCTCCCTCTCTCTCTTTCCCTCTCTCCCTCTCTCTCTGTCTCTCACACACTTTCTCTCGCACACACACTCTTTCTCACTCTCTCTCTCTCACACACATACTCTCTCTCCCTACCGCACCCCTCTGTAAGTACTCACTACTACTCGCTACTACCACTACTACTTCTATTACCACTTCCTGTGACTAGTTTTACAGCTTCTGCCACTATACAACTAGCTAAGAGACTCCAGCTGATTCTGACCTAGCGTCTAATTCATTTGCAATTTGTTAAAGACACAGAGGATGCTGTGACGAGTTTAATTCTTTAGTAGTGTGTACAACAAGAAAGACATGCTTTCTAGGAAACTCTATAGAGCCAACATCTCAAGCTCTTCAACGAAAAAAATTTTTGTTTGTTTTTGAGCCATACCCAGCAGTGGTCAGGGCTTATCCCTGGCTCAGGCTCTGGTATGGGATGCCAGAGATTGAATCCAGGTCAGCCATAGGCAAGGCAAGAACCCTACCTACTGTACTATCTCTCCAGCCCCTTGACAACAACTATATATATGTGTGCGAAAAGGATTTGGAAAAGACCTATATATCTATATGGAATATCAATAACTATTGTAGCACTGTAGCACTGTCCTCCTGTTGTTCACCGATTTGCTTGAGTGGGTACCAGTAACGTCTCACAAAAATTTGTGAGACTTGTTGTTACTGTTTTTGGCATATCAAATACATCACGGAGAGCTGGCCAGGCTTTGCCGTGCAGCCGAGATACTCTCGGTAGATCGCCGGGCTCTCCAAGAGGGGTGGAGGAATCGAACCTGTGTCAGCCACGTGCAAGGCAAACGCCTTACCCGCTTGGCAAAGCCTGGCAATAATTATTGTAAGAAGCAAGAATTATATCCATGAATGAAAATTCAAGTGATAGAACCTGTATTTAAAGGTAGGGAAACTGGGGTCTTGGGTGGAGGTTAAGTGGACATTGGTGAAGGGATTGGGGTTGGAGCAATATATGCCTGCAATGCATCATAAATATCTTTATAAATTTGTAATTCATGATGAATAAAAGTTTTAAAAATAATAAAAGGGCTCACTCTTCAAGCCCGTGTTGTGCCTAGAACACTCTCACTTGGTGGTCTCCCATCTCTTTGCTCGCCTATTTCCACTCTGGAGACTCCCATGTTCTCTCTTATAGATACTTCTCTCTCTTATTGCTCTCACATCCTTCTAAACAAGTTTCAATAAAAACAATCTTGCCTCCCCAGAAATAAAAGGGACCAGAGAGGTAGCTTAGTGGGCAGAGCACATGCTTTGCACATAGAGGGCCAGGCTTGAACTTGGCCCCACCATCCCCTAGAGGAATTCCAGGAGAACTTCCAGAACCAGGAGTAACCCCTGAGTAACCACTGCTAGGAGTAGACCGAAAACGAAGTTAATTGAATTAGGTTGTCTAAAAAGTAAAGAAAGGATCGCTATAGAGCTGAGGAGAATTAAAGTTAAAAACCAGAGAGATGGAAGGAAGTAGAGAGGAAGGAGCCGAGAGGCAGCGAGAGAACGGGCTGAGAAAGCCCACCTAGAAGCCGAGGCAAGAGCTGGCCATCTCGACAGCTTCCTGCCCAGCTAGTGGGTTCCAGAGGGAAAATCTCCTCTCCCTCTTCTCACTCTCAGCTGGCTTTCTATTGCACCCACAAAGTACAGCAGCAAGAGAGAACCCTCCCATCCTCACCGGCTCTGCATCTCTGTTTGCCCCAAAGGCTGGAGACCTACTTGCTCTTTTTTTTTCTTTTTGGGTCACACCCAGCGATGCTCAGGGGTTACTCCAGGCTCTGCACTCCGGAATTACCCCTGGCGGTGCTCAGGGGACCATATGGGATGCTGGGAATTGAACGTGGGTCGGCCACGTGCAAGGCAAATGCTCTACCCGCTGTGCTATTGCTCCAGTCCCCATTTGCTCTTAAGAGTTGCTCAGGATGGGAGATGTGTGCTGAAAGTAGACTATGGACTGAACATGATGACCACTTAATACCCATATTGAAAACCATAACACCAAAAAGGAGAGAGAGGGTAAAAGGGAAGGCTCCTGCCACAGAGGCAAGGGGTGGGGAGTGGCAGAAGGGACACTGGGAACGTTGGTGGCAGAGAATGGGCACTGATGGAGGGATGGGTACTCGATCATTGTATGACTGAAATGTAAGCACGAAAGTTTGTAAGTCTATAACTGTAATCACCTCACGGTGATTCATTAAAAATTAAAATTAAAAAAAAGAGTCAAACATTCCTTCTCGCATGGAAGAGCCTGCCTCGAAGTGACTCATTCCTTTTCCAGTCAGATGTGCTGTAATCGTTCTCATCAGATTGGGGGATGATTTGCCTACAGGGTCCCCAGAGCCGGCCCTCAGCACCACATGGTCTCTCAACCATGGCCTCCAAACCTCATCAATATCCTTGAAACAACTCTCTCATTTATCTGTTCTCATCACAAAAGAAAAAAAATTCCTGCTACCTGTTGCCGGGAGCCAAAATGTCAGTACAGCCTGACCTGCAATTTAAGAACTAATCTCTTCTTGGAAAATGTTAAAATACATTGTGTAAGTTTCTGAGCTCTGCCTGGGATAACTGCCATGAGCCCACCGTTAGGGCTCACACCATGATTTATTGAATATCTGCATGTTTCGTTAATATCTCATTTTGCCCACTTCCTCATGTAATATGTAAATAAAAGGCTAGCTTGGGAGAAATAAATCTGGAGCTTGATCAGAGTCTTGTCTTGCTTCCATTCTTCTGTTTCTCTTTTTTCCCACTCGTGTACCCTCTCCCGGTTATCCACTTTGACTAGTCCCGTGGGTCGGGGCAACCTGTATTTAATATTTCTACTTTTTTTTCTTCATGTTCTACCTTGTTATTTTTCTTTTCATGGTTAAGATTTCTGTTGATGTCTTAATGCAGTGTGAAATATTTCAGCTGGGTCAGAGCAACAGTTCAGCGGGGAGGGTGCTAGCCAGGCACCCACGGACTCAGGTTCGATCCCCAGCACCTCGTATGGTCCCCCCGCGCCAGGAATAACCACTGAGCATGGCCAGGTGTAGCCCCAAAACTAACTAAATGAATATCTCCGCCATTTGAGTATGCATAAAGGAGTAACACGGCGTTTTCTCTCCAGATGCCAAGAGCTCTTTTCTTTTCGAGAGCTGCTCATGCCGGTTGGAGTGTGACCGCAGTGAGTACCTGGCCCGGTACTGCTCCGACGGGACCATCTGCTGCCTGACCAAGACGATCCCTGACTTTGTGAGGAATAAATAAAGTGTCAGCATCCACGCTCCTCTTTCTCAGCTGCTGAATAAAATTGCCGATTTCTAGAAGAATAAACAATAGGATGGGAAAAAAAGAAAGCCATAATTATTTCCTGCTTAGATGAAAAGAAATAAATTGTATCAAGGCTTACACCCTCTCTTCCTGTTGAATTTATATTGAGTTGCTGTATCTAATACTCACTTGACATAGTGTCATCTCTCCTGCTACCCCCCCCCTTCCCAACTGTAACCAACCTCAGCACTTCCTTCCCCGGGTGTCCCTCCTACCTCAGGGTCCTTATCAGTAAAATGGGTCACCAGGGTGCTGCGAAGGTTTTAAGTTAACTGTGTAAAGTTCATAAGCAGCCCCTGAACCCTAAGGAAGTTCTCTGTGTATTCGCAATGCCTTCACGAGACCAGAGAATGTCATATGGACTACACTGTTTGAAAACTTGTCCATCATTCTCTGTGGTCTAAGTTAAGCCTGGGATTTGTTAAAACTCAAGTGGTTCAACACCCAAAAGGAGAGAGAGAACACAAGGGATCGCCCTGCCACAGAGGCAGGGTGGGATGGGAGGGATGGGGGTG
>JAOXYA010065118.1:0-11760 GCA_028565675.1 Sorex palustris | reverse complement strand
CGAGATTATGATTATTTCCTCTTAGTCACGAATATAATGAACTTCTCCGTATACAACAAGCAAACAATGCAGGCCGTATTTCCTACCTGAGCCTTCAGATAATGAGTGGAAGAGACTGATGCAATTAAATTGGTCTTTTTAAAATTATTTCAAAAGATGGAAATCATTGTTCTGAAATAAATCCATGGTTGCTTACATTTCCTCATATTGATTTGCTCCTTTTCTTTTCTAATTTCATCTATTAGTTTTTGTAAACATTCATTCCAAACAAAACTGCTGGAATGCTAAACATTACAAACAGCAGAATTATTTTTTAAGTCTGCCTTGCCTGATGATAAGCTAGAGTGTATTCTCAGCAAGAAAGATATTCACTGTACTTCAGGCCCCAAAGAAATATGAAATACCACTGTTTCAACAAAACTTCTCATAATGGCCTGCAAAAATATTAAAATATATTTCTAAAGCCTGTAACTGAATATATTTTTAGAAATAACTAGAGCATGAAAGAAATAGGTGAAAAGGCAAATATATATGTATATGTATCTACATACATATACGTGTGTATATACATATAGAAAGAAAGATTATTCACATAATGTTATTTGGAACATATGCATTTTTCAGGTATGCTAGGGACACTAGTTATAATCCTTCTGTTAAAAACATCTGCATTCAGGAGCTTAATAAATTCACTGTATCACTGTCATCCTGTTGTTCATTGATTTCCTCGAGCAGGCACCAGTAACATCTCCTTCGTCCTAGCCCTGAGATTTTAGAAAGTGACATATTCGAGGCTCTTTCAGGGTCAAGAGAATGAGACCCATCATTGTTACTGGTGTTTGGCATATTGAATACTCCATGGGGAGTTTACCAGACTCTGCCATGCGGGCAGGATACTTCTTGGTAGTCTGCCAGATTCTCCAGAGTAAGAACCAGATAATAAAATGAGTATCTTATTATCTAGTTGGGTTTTATAGTCTCTGGGTCTTGGCCGTTGATGGGATTACACAGTGCCGGGGGCAGTTGGTGGGTGTAACGCCTACATGCTGGAAGATGGGGGATCTGGGTGGAGGAGGCCCTGTCCTGATCGGAGCAGGCTTGGAGATCTAAGCCCCGGGTCCCACACACCTGGGTTCCTCTGCCGGTTCCTTCAGGCGTGAGGCTCGTCCAAACATGTGGAGAATGGTCTTAAGCATGGCTGTGGCTGGAACCAAAGGTCTTCAGCTACAGGGGCTCTGCTTGGGGCGGGGAGGGAAACTCAACCCGCCCTCCTCCAAGGGGCCTCGGTGAGGACAGCCAGGCGCAGAGGCAGGAGACTCTGCACTGTTCTCTTCTGGGAACTGGGTTTTATAGTTTCTGGGTCTTGGCCATTGATGAGATTACACAGCTCAGGGGCCCCTTTAGGATGCCGGGGGTCGAACCCGGGTCAGCTGCAGGCAAGGCAAGTTTCTGACCCACTGTACTATCTCCTGGAATAGTACACGGCATCTCTTCCCCCACCCCACGCCAACTGACTCCTCAACTCTGAAAGGTACTGGTTCAGGGGGCCAGTCACATTTCTTTTCCTTCCTCTCCTTTCTCCTCACCGTCTCCTGCAGGGGGTTCCCAACTGGTTGGAGTCTCCCTGGAAGCAGCATCGGGGTCCACAGCTAAGATCCAGAGGTCTGGAAGTTGCTGCCATTGGCTCAGACCCCAGGGGCTGCAGACTTCACGGCCACCTCTCCAGCCTTGGGGAGAGACCCCGGCAGTCCTGGTGTGTTCCCCAGGGAATATTTCTCCTGCATCTCTCTCATGACTCACACCCCTGATTCCTGGGGGATAGGGGCTGGGTCATGCACGGGCTTTGCTGCCAGCTTCCTGAAGTACAGCCTGCATGTGGGGGTTGTGACGAGGACTGGCTCTCTCCAGGGCCATGTGAGGCCCTTCTAGCCAAATATCACTGCCTGAAACGCAACCCCCACCCCTACATATGAACACACGGCCCCTCCCACCTCCTCCACACTGGGGGCCTCTCCGTGAGCAAGCACTAGCAGAACTCAAAGCTCCTCAGTTTTTTATCTTGAACTCCCCCCCCCCAACTGACTTGGGAAAATGGGAGCCTAGAAAATGATTCAACTGAATGAGTGTGGGTCTTCATGCTGGAGTCCCAGATTCAATCCTTAGCACTGTAAAATCCTCTGAGCACTGCCGGGAGTCAGCTCTGAGCACTAAGTCATAAGCAGCGCTAGTGCCACTGGGTGTGGCCCCAATCCAGAAAAAGAGAGAGAAGGAAGGAAGGGGAAAGAAAGAGGAAGGAGGGAAAGAAGAAACGAAGGGAGAGAGGATGGGAGGGAGAGAGAAAGACAGAAAAGAGAGAGAGAAAGGTAGAAATAAAGGAAGAATGTGGGGAGGGAGGATAAAATGAGAAGATGTGGGTCAGAGTGATAGTACAGCAGATAGGTTTGGTCTCAGGCATCCCATAGGATCCTCTGAACCCACCAGGCATGATCCCTGAGTTCAAGGCCAGGAGTAAGCCCTGAGCACTGTCAGATATGACCCCCAAATTAAAATGAACCAAATAAAATTAATTAAAATAAAACAAATTGAAATGCAGAGACAAGGTGGGGCTAGAGACATCTTTACAGCACCCCTGGGATCTGCCAAGTGAAGGAAATGAAACATAGAATGAGAACAGTCTAGAGGGGCCAGAGTCACAGCACAGTGGGGAAGGCAATGGCCTTGCACACGGCCGACCTGAGCTGGATCCCTGGTGTCCCATAGGGTCCCTCGAGCCTGCTGGAGTTACTCCTGGCATAGCTGGGTGTGGCTCAAAGAGATGAAAGATGTGAGAGGAGAAAGGGAGAGAGAACGAGCCATCTAGAAGGTTTTTTTGTTGGATTTTGTTGAGTTGTAGAGACAAACAGTAGATCCTGAGTTCCAGGAACTGGGCATAGAGGACAGGAACACGAAATAGGTCGTTAGTAGTTTTGGTCCCCACTTTCCTGGGGGTGTGAGTGATAAAATTGTTCTAGAACTACAGAATGCTGAGGGTCTGCGCATGTTGCTCTTTGGTGGATGGATTAAACTGTCTCAAACTTTCTGATCTTTTTTACAGGGAAAGAGGAACAGACTGGCAGTGCTAGGGCTTACTCTTCGCTCTGCATTCAGAAATTAGTCCTTGGGCTGGAGAGATAGTACGGCAGAGAGGGTGCTGTCCTTGCAAGCAGCTGACCCAGGTTCCATCCTGGCATTCAATATGATCACCAACCTGGGAGTGACAACTGAATGCAAAGCCAGGAGTAACCCCTGAGCATCGCTGGGTGTGATTCCCCCCACCCCCGCCCACACACACACACACACACACACACACACACACACACACATATACACAAAATGTCATGCAGACTAATACTAGCGAGCAGGACCTGCCAGGGGACAGCTAGTTTGGGACATGACCTAACCATGGAACACTTTCGGGATGTTTTTGGATTTGTCATGTTTTGTTTTGTGTTTGTATTTTGGGCCACACCTGGTGATAATTAAGGGCTACTCCTAACTCTACTCCTGGTGGCACTCAGGGAACCATATGGTCTGCCTGGGATCGAAGCAGGGTTGCTCGTATGCACGTGTCCTTCTGGCTGGACACTCTCTCCAGTCTTGGGCGGGTCACAGTTTGGCTTTGCACCTTTGGTGAGCTGGTGATGTCCTCCGAATGAGCGCAAGTTCTTGAGGAGGTCTCTTTTTTTTTCTTTTTGGGTCACACCCGGTGATGCACAGAGTTTACTCCTGGCTCTGTACTCAGTAATTACTCCTGATGGTGCTCTGGGGACCATATGGGATGCCGGGAATCAAACCCGGGTCGGCCGCATACAAGGCAAATGCCCTACCCGCTGTGCTATCACTCCAGCCCCTTGAGTTGGTCTTTGCTGAAAAATTTCTGCTTCTGTCCTCACCCACCAGCTGCCTACAGATGCCCCAGTTCCCACCAGATATTCTAGAAAAGAGATAACCTCACCTTTGTTCGAAGCCCAGCAGCGGGGTCCGCCTAAGGACTAAAACAGTGTTTCCCCACTTCTCGGGGTCAGAGTGTAGGATTGCATGTCAGGAGCAGTGGGCGGGTGCTGGACACTGGGCGTGGAGGAACACAGCCGACTCAGCCACCCCGTGGTCACCCACTTCCCTTCCCCACCACTTCCTCTCTGGGACATGTGACCAGGCAGATTCCCCAAATTTGACTATTGCCTGACCCTACCACCCACTTCCCTCCTGGGCAGGGCAGCTTGAACACCACCAGGTGGATGTCACCTCTGAGAAATCACCCAGGCCCCCTTGCTAGCCTCTGAAAGGTTTTCTAAACCTCAAGAATTTTGTGGGGTGAAATCCATTTTTCTCCTACCTCAGGGAGCAGGAGAGAGCTTCAAACTCACTCCCCAGGCCAGGAAGGCAAGAGACTGGCTGGCTGAGCACAGGAAAGGAGGATGGGCAAGAGCAGGGGGTGGAGGGAGAAGTCAAAGGGGACTTCCTGGAGGAGGCTTCACCCTGAAGGAAAGTAGATTAGAGCCAAGGATGGTCTCGCAGAAGAAGCTCCCAAGAGGTGCTCAGGGGCTTGGGGGCACCGTCTCCAGTGAATCTCGACCAACCAAGCTAGAAGTTCAATACAAGGGCCTAGAGTAAGATGCTGTTCAGGCCCAATAAGATTGTCAGCACTCAGGGCCCCCCAGGGCTGCACTCAGGGAAGCTCAGGGACCTCGTGGAGCCAGGGTCAGCCGCAGAAGGTATGAACCTTCACCCCTCTACTGTTTCTCTGACCCAAAGATGGGTTTTTTGATTGTTTATTTTGGTCACACCCATGGATGCTCAGGGGTTCCTCCTGTCTCTGTATTCAGGGATCACTCCTGGCAGGGCTCAGAGGACCCTATGGGATACTAGGGATGGAACCCAGGTCGACCATGTGCAAGGCAAACACCTTCCCTGTTGTACTATCACTCCAGTCCCAAGATGGTCTTTTACAAAAGGTCTGTAGCACCGTAGCACTGTCCTCCCGTCGTTCATCAATTTGCTCGAGCGGGCACCAGTAACATCTCCATTGTGAGACTTGTTGTTACTGTTTTTGGCATATCGAATATGCCGTAGGGAGCTTGTGAGGCTCTGCTGTGGGGGCGGGATACTCGGATACTCTCCGAAGCTTGCCAAGCTCTCTCAGAGGGATGGAGGAATCAAACCCGGGCCGGCCATGTGCAAGGCAAACACCCTACCCTCTGTGCTATCGCTCCAGCCCTTTGAAATGGTATTTAGCTTAATTTTAAAAGTACATATTCTTCCTTTCAACATTTTTCTCCTAGAAGTTGACATTACTTGTCTGTCTACTTCCAACATTGCTAAGAATGTTTGTTCCTAAGAGTAGGAACTTCATGAGCATAGGTATGAATTCATTCCCTGTGCTTGATGCTTTTTATGGAAGTCAGTGATCAATCAAGAGTCACATCATTTTCAAAGACAGAACTAAAAGCAAATATTTGTCGATCTATGATAATTTATATAATTCAATATTATACAGAGGTTTCATTTTGTATTCTAACAAGAAAGTTTTGTCTGACTGAGCTCCCTCCCAGAGGTTCAAGTTAAATGCAGATCATCTGTTGACTTTATTTTAAAAGCATTGTCAGCAGGGTGCTACCCCAAACATCTTGGTTTGTTTGTTTTTTATTGTTTCATCTAATAATATGGGCTATTTCCTCCTGAATCTTGTAATGAAACTTGAACAGGCCTTCATAAATTCTCCAGTTCTTTGAGGACGCTACAAGTGAAGGTTTCAGATAAGTGGCTCACTTGTTACTAAAACCATCTACCTCTGGCCAGCTCCCGCTGAGGTAATTCCACACTCTTTTTCCACTTTCAGCTCCTCTGCCTCCCAGCCCTGAGGAGGGGGTGGGATTGGAGGCACACAGAACTCCAGAGCTTCGTCTTACCTCTCAGGTCCAATGATTTCCTTTTGGGAGGAGAGGAGGGTGGAAGGAAGGACAATGGCCAGGCCCTAGTTCAAACCCAGGTCCTTCCCCAAAATACAACAGTTCCTTATGCTACTTCTCTTTCATCTTGTCTTCTTGGGGAAATTCTTGGGCTTGTTCTTCTCCAGACTCTCCCTTGGCTTCTAGCCCCACTCCCTATGGGGGAAGTTGGCCCCTGGGAAAGCTACTTTCCCCCTTTCTAGCTCCACCCTGAAACATCTCTCCTACACCAACTCCACCTGAATGTCCAAAACAATCAAGTACTTGCACCTGTTTGTCTAGAAAAACAGTCTAATGAGATAATGCCTCCTAGACTTAAGTCTTCAAATCTTAAGTACTATAATGAGCAAGTTTATTTGAGGCATTTTACATCATTTACCAGCAAATGTGACATAAGACATAGATGTGCAACTGAGCTAGTTTAAACAAATTTATTTAAAACAATTTTTCTTTCTTTCAGGCTGTGTGGTAAAACAATAGTTAACTCTAACAAGTTTATCCAAGGCTAGACATTGTAATCTAGTCATCTGGATCCATAATGCACAGATAATAAAAATAAGCACTAGAAAACTGCACGACATTTAACTATGAATTTGTATTAATTCCAATATGCAGTTTTCCTTTTCAGACAAATACTAAAGCATCATGCTGCACTTAACTATATATTTTGTAGATGATATCTTGCTAGGACCTTATAAAAATAAACACAAGCACTTTTTATAATGCCAAACATTGAAATCTGGCATTGTGTCTATTCTACAGAAGGAAGTGTAGGGTGGTATATGTTCTAAGTCTATTTTCAGCAACACTGCAATAACAAACTAAAAAGATGATAGCTCTGAAACTCTACTGTCTTCTGGACACTTCCAGCCTAAATCTAAATTTGAATCACCCTCTTATAGATCATATATGTTCAGCTAGCTGTAGGAATTAGACTTAGTAGAGAGTTTTAATCACATCCATTTTTTTTATTTAGCAGCCAGGGAAGGTTTATTCACTTAATAAAAATACTGATTGAATTAAATGGCATAAAATGTCACATACTAACCGTGAAATATTTAGCATGAGTCAAAATATAAAGCAATCTACATATATTTAAATTCAATTTATTATTTTCTATACTACCCTCTCAATTTTATATGCTAAATATCTATTTCTTGATTGTAAACCCAACATTTTAAGCGAATTGTTTGATAGCTAACATGTAAGAAGTAATGAGATGTGTATTAGCCAGACACATCTTTACTAAATGATGTTTTCTTCCATATTATGCTGATATCACTTAAAACATAATTCCAATAGGCTCTAACATTTATTGTAATATACTAATGATAATAATGCTCCCTACCTAAATGTAAACTGTAACTCCTATTTCCAGTTCTTTCTTAGGTGAAATACCCAAGAAAAAAAAATTTTTTTTTCTGAAAAGAAGCATCAGACACCAAAAACACTCGGGAAGCAAGAGATTGGTTGGGGTGTGTGATGCCTCTGCATGCGTGACCTCTTGTGGATGCTCTGGGAAGGAGGAAGGCATGTCCTGGTGCGCCAGACTATGAGCTGGGCTCTGGGTGCAGGTACCTTCTCTGAAGAAGCTGTGCCAGACCAGGAAGGGAGATTTGACACTTTCCTATTCCAAGTTAGGAAACAAAGTTGGTGCTTCATGCCAGCCTCATTCTTACATGTAACTGAACCTGACTGGTGTTGGGGGCAGAGGGAGGGCAGGCAGTTTGGGGTCCTCCTGCATGCCAGGAGAGCTGGGCACCAGGGAGAGGACATGATACAGAACCCCACAAACATGGCCCACACCATGCTGATGGGTGCACCGCATGGAACATCAGACCACAACAGAAACCCAATTCGAAAGCCGGGAAGAGATGAACCATTAAGGAAATCAGTGGAGGGCTGGGGTGATCTCACAGCAGGTAGGGCGTTTGCCTTGCACGCCACCGATCCCGGTTCGATTCCTAGCATCCTGTATGGTCCCCTGAGCACCGTCAGGAGTAATTCCTGAGTGCAGAGCCAGCAGTAACCCCTGAGCATCACGGGGTGTGACCCAAAAAGAAAAAGAAATCAGTGGAATAAAGGACAGGAGATGCTACTTACCCCCCAATAAAATTCATAGAATGAATGTTTTTAGATTTTACATGTTAAAAAAAAGTAAGTGGTTTTTAATGAGAAAAAAATAGAAGTGGAAGAAGTTGAATATAATCAATACTACAAAAAAAACCTGGAATATTTGAAAAACTAGACAGTTCACTATGAATAAATAATATGAAATGAACATTTGCAGAAGCGAACATTTGCAGACAATGTTAAAAATATGATTGAAAGAAGAGAATTTGTAGGCTCACAGTTAGACAGAAAAGAAGTGGTCCAGCTGTGTCTGAGAGAACCTGATATGGGAAATATGACAGAAAATTTGCCTTGCTCAGATCTCACTGGGATTTTTGAGACGTTGGGTCGTGTTTGCTGGGAGTAAATTTCATGCGGAAATTAAAACCAAAATAAAATAATAAAAACCTCTGTGATGGTGACAGTGAAGGGGAATGGTGCAAGTTCATCTTGTTGACTGGTCCTTTTAAATCTCCCCCCACCCAGAAAGAGGTAGCCAATCAAAATAGAGGAGCTGATGATCGCGGTTGGGAAAAGGAAGCTGTCAAAGGGACCCCCAAACCAGGGAGCCTCCAGACCCCCCTCACCTGTGCCCAGGCAGGCTTCCGGTAGCAGCAGTTCTCTACTCCGATCAGAGGGAACCCCAGGGATCTGAGCCCCGAGTGGCGGCCGGTGTGTCCGGGTGACAGACTGCAGAGCAGCCAGCCCACGCAGGGGACACAGGTTACAGGACAGCCGACAAGTGTCAGACTCAGAGGCTTGTTGGAGACCGCAAGGGAAAGGACATACTCGTTGGACACTGGAATGGAGGATTGAAAAGGGGCAGGAGCTGGTCACCATCCGCCGGAAGGAAAGCAAAGGACAGTACAAGAGATGTCAGGCACTGGGAAAGGGCGAGCTAGAGAGACCCCAACTTCAGGAAGAGACCCAGCAAGAAACTGTAGCTTCTTTCTTATCTGTTTTGCTTTCTTTTCTTTTCTTTTCTTTTCTTTTCTTTTCTTTTCTTTTCTTTTCTTCTCTTCTCTTCTCTTCTCTTCTCTTCTCTTCTCTTTTCTTCTCTTCTCTTCTCTTCTCTTTTTTTTGAGGGGGTCGTCACACACAGTGATGCGCAGGGATTGATCCTGGCTCTGCACTCAGGAATTAGTCCTGGCTGTGCTCAGGGGACCATATTGGATGCTGGGAATCAAATCCCAGTTAGCTGCCGTGCAAGGCAATCGCCCTACCCACTGTGCTACAGCTCCATCCTCTAAACTATAGCTTCTTAAACATCTAGCATTTTCTTCACAAATCTTTCCTATATCACTCAAGGACCAACTCAGGAACAAAATCATTTTGTACTGACACCAAACACTACTTGGTCTCCTGATTTTCCCACCAGTTTATAATGTGACTTTGTGATCCAACATAGAAAGTAAACATAGTTTCATAGTCCTTCATGAGGTTTGTCTAATGACTTGTCTTGATCACAGAATGTGGCAGAAGTGCCATTATATGAGCTCCACGGCACCTTCCTTCCTTATAGGTACCTTGTTCTGCTGTGCTGGGATTTCAGCTCAGCTGATGCTGGTAGTGGAGTCATCACACGAATGAGAACTCCCGCCAACACAAACTTCTGTGTGCCACACAGTGTGTGCCACACAGAATGTGGCTATCTGATCGTTTCAATCCCAGGGAAGCTCCCCAAGGCCTGAAAAATCCCAGAAAAACTGTATGTTGCCAACTCCAGAATCTTTCATTCACAAATGCTTGATGTTTGTAAAGCGAAAGAATTGCAGCTACTGGTTTGCTCAGCAATAGACAATCAATACGTGTGTTAATATCCCCTAAAGCATTAAAGTCTCCAAATTGCAACCACCTTGAGATAGGCAAGACAAGATCAATGAGACTCCCTAAAATCAGAATTTAATTCAGGTTTTATATGAGCCTGAAACATATAAGACCTGAATCCTCTTTTTAAAAAATAGAAGTTTTCAAATGCAAAATATAATTCAGAATAACAATAAAGCAATTTTTTTTGTTTTTGAGAAAAATAGTATAAGCACCACACAAGGAATAAGATAACAAAGCATTTAGCTACCACTCACCACTGCCTCACCCATTTGCCAATTTACTGATAGATTATCTATTCATATGACAAATTTTGAAATAGTTCTTCTGGAAAAACAGAAGGTAATTTAGAATTTCCTTTAAGACAGTCTTGCAGTTTCAACACAAGCACCGTTTGGGGCCCAGATAAAGCATTGTTAAGGGGAGCTATTCTCTGTACAGTGAGACATTTTAGCAGCAGTCCTGGTTCTAATTGCTAGATGTTCATTTTAACAATTTAAATGATATCCAGGGGTTGGACAGATAGAAGCAGAGTTAAGGTGTTAGCCTTGCCTGTGCTGACCCAGTGATTAGATCCCTGCTATGTGATATGATTCCTTGAGCCCCCCCAGAAGTAATCCCTGAGTACAGAGCCAGGAGTAAACCCTGATGACAGCTGAGTGTGGCTCCAAAACCAAAAAAGTAAAAATGAAAAACAACTGAGAAAACCAAAAGCTCTTCAGAGTGACAGAGGCCCACAGCTTAGTGAGTGATAGAGCCACACTTCGCTGAGATTTGTCCCCCTGGGATAAATGATCAAAATGTATTTCCTTTTATCATTGACTGAAACTTGCATAAAAGTCACCTGTTCATACACGGATGTACTTACTTATGCCTCTCGGAGAGCCTGGCAAGCTACTGAGAGTATCCCAACGCACGGGCAGAGCCTGGCAAGCTCCCCGTAGCGTAATCGATACGCCAAATACAGTAACAACAATAGGTCTCATTCCCCTGACTCTGAAAGAGCCTCCAATTGTTGGGAAAAGATGAGTAAGAAGAGGCTGCTAAAATCTCAGGTTTAGGAGGAATAGAGATGTTTCTAGCGCCCGCTCAAGTAATTTAACAACCAATGGGATGACAGTGATACAGTGATACAGTATCTTTCATTGCTTTAGTGCTTTAGTGCTACAGTTTGTGCATTACAAAGAGAAATTCTGATCACATTTTCTCTTAAACTGGAATGAAAGGCTAGAATGAAGGTTGATAGGAAACTTCATATCCCTGCAAAGGACTTCACAACTCCTAGTCCCCTTTGCTGCCTCATCAAAATCTCAAGGCAGCCTTCCTAGTTTGAAAGAAAAGATCTGAATAGAGACAGCTGCTTTCTTAGTCATTGATAAGCAAATACATGGTGAGCTAATCTTACAAAAACCCTAGAGTTGAGAATGGAGTGTGGCTGTCCGCTCATGTTGTCTGAGCAATCACTGGCTTATGCACAATTCTGAGGCCTGGGGAGGTCCAGAGACAGGGGCCTGCTGATTATGCTTCTCAGGAGAGCTCTTCCTGCTTGGCAGACATGATCCCTACCACTACCTGTGGTGGAGAAAGGAAGGGAGCACTGATGGGTGTTTTTACAACACTTAACGCCTTGATCAGATCTTCGACCCTATGATCTCATTCTGTTTGTGTGTATTTGTGTGTGTGCATGCATGTGTGTGTGCGCGCACACGCACATGCATCCAGCAGTACTCAGAAGTTATTCCTGTGTCGACTGGTTTAGCCCTTCTGGAAAACAGTATGGACGATTCTCAAAAAATTAGAAATTGAGCTCCCATTTGACCCAGCAATACCACTC
>JAOXYA010065094.1:0-11761 GCA_028565675.1 Sorex palustris | reverse complement strand
AGGGGTGGAGGAATCGAACTCGGGTCGGCCATGTTGGCTGTGTGCAAGGCAAACGCCCTACCGCTGTGCTATCGCAGCCGGCCACCAGTAGACTAGTAATGAAGTAAAAACAGATTTTAGAGAGAGAGAGAGAGAGAGAGAGAGAGACAGAGAGAGACAGAGAGAGAGAGAGAGAAATGCACTCAAGAGAGAACACAGGCTTCTCTAAGGGTGGAGAGAGACTCTTCACACATCACAGCATTAGGCATGGAAGCATGAAAGTACACATTTCATAAGTGTAGAGTGTAGAGGCAGTTGCTCCATGTGCTGGGGTACCACATGTGCTGGGGTGCTCAGCCAGATGGGCACAAGCAGCATATGGGCTTTGATAGCATGTGTGTGCTGTGCCCTCCCTTTGTTCAAGGTGGCTTTTATGGGTTTTTCCAACTGCCTCCACATGGGAACTCTACCAAGTTAAAAGTCCTTTGCTGGGGTGGTTGCCAAAGGGGTAGAGTTGGGAGTGGTCAGTGGTCCTCTTTCAAATTCTTTTCCTGGCCTTTTGTTCCTGCTGAAGTTTCTCCCCGGGGAGGGGAGAATGGGGGGTGGTGTCCAGACTTCTCTGAGCCAGTTACTGGGCCCAGGTGAAAGTCTTATCAGGCTTAGTTCCCGTGTTTGAAAACTTGGTCTTATTGGTTTTATTACTTTCCTAGGAATTTCATTGCCATGGACCCTTCCCTGTCTACTTTCCTACTCCAAACGAGTCTAGGTCCTTCAGCAATATCCTGTTGTCTTCTCTTATCTATGTATGATAGCACTCATTCTCTCTCATGATGCTGGGTCCAGTGTGAAACTCTCTAAATTCTGTCCCTTATAATCTACTTGTCTCTAGTGTATAATGGCCTCGTCCTGTTCCTATGCCTATATCTATCTAGTGAACTCTTTCCTCATCTGAACTCTTACCACTGGACCTCTCTGTTTCTTTCTCTCAGCTTTCATAGTCTCCATCCAAGGTCATGATGTTCATGGGTGAGATGTCTGTGCTGAGCAACTTGTCACTACCTGGGTATTCTAGTCCTGCCTGTCCAGGCCTATGAAACTGCCTATATTTGCCCATATGTCTGGACCTATGAGTCCTGCCCATGTTCTGTAATCCATATGGGTGCATAATCCTAAGTGATTGTGCAGTTCACCTGGGCATATTCAAAGAGTGAGAGACTGCCTAGAGTCATCCTTTTACCAGCTTTTATCTGGTAAATTTTATCTGCTGAATTTCTACCTTATATCTGGTGAATTGCTACCTTCATAAATTCCTTTATCTATTTTGACGGATAATATTTCAACTGAGCAGCTAAATTCAATTGGTTCACCCTTCCACTCCCAAAATATCAAATGCATTTTAAAATGTTGTACACATTATTTCATATTTAACTTTTCCATATGGATTCTGGAAGGTGAGAGATTGGGTTCTGGTAGAATGGCAGTGGATTAGAGATTTTTCTTGCCATATTTTTAGCCAAATATTAGCAAAATAAAATGAAAGCCTTGGAAAAGTCCTCCGTAACTCAGTAACTATAGAAGCAAATAGTGCTCTCATAGGCGGGGTGGGGGAGGGCAGGAGGGAGGGAGGATCGAAAAGGGTACTGTGCCATAAATGAAATCACCTTATATCAGGGCACTATGACTTAGATGGAGAGAGGTTATGAGTTAGAGCATGACCAAATGCAAAACTGAAGAGAGTCTCCTCCAAATAACAATAGAATGCTGAGAAGCAGAGCTCTATGACCAATTTCTAAGAGAGTAGACATCAGCAAAGATATTGTCAAGACAGCCAACAAGCACCTGTGAAATTAGGACTAAAGGTAGCATTTCCACATTTCTTGCTGCGGGTTCCTAAGGTCATCAAACATTCTCTGTCCTGTCCCTGTCAGCACAACCCTAATCTAGGGTGGTAACAAAGAACTAATAAATTCTTAACAATAAGATCATACTAACAATAGTGTGGAGAAAGCTGAAGCCTAGGGGCTGGGAGAAATGATTAAAAAGCATATTATACTGGGGCTGGAGTGATAGCACAGTGGGTAGCATGTTTACCTTCTATGCGGCTGACATGGGTCTGACCCAGGTTCAATTCCCATCATCCCATATGGTTCCCTGAGCACCACCAGGGGTCATTCCTGAGTGCATAGCCAGGAGACCTGAGTCTGACCCAGGTTCAATTCCCATCATCCCATATGGTCCCCTGAGCACCACCAGGGGTCATTCCTGAGTGCAGAGCCAGGAGTAACCCCTGTGCATCGCCGGGTGTGACCCAAAAAAGCAATAAATAAATAAGTTAATTAATTAAACGCATGTTATAAACCAATCAAGCACCTACTGTGTCTTCTGAAGCCAGATATCTCTGTAACTCAGGCCTTGGGTTCTGAAGCACAGTCTTTCTATCCAAACTTGGGGCTTTTACAGAGACTGTATTTACTTTGGTATTTCCTATCTCTAGTCAGAGCTCAGAGAACAGAAATTGAATTCAGTATACAAAAGAGACTTTTCTTTTTTATTAAGAACACATAAATTTAAAGAATTTTTCTTATTCTGCCTGTGATCATTACTAAGAGGGCAGTCTAATAAAAGTTCAAATGTACGGTTCCCCTATCTATCTGTTTGCAACCCTCAGAAAAAGATAGAACCCACAGATCTGGAATAGAACAACAACAACAACAACAACTATACAAAGTGTTCAAACATTTGAACATAAATGGATTTCGAACTGAGAATATTTATCCTAAAAAATACAGAACCACATTGAAATAAAACTGATGCATGAAAAATATACAGAAATAAAGAGAAAAAAGATGATGTTAAAATAAGAGAAAAAAATCTGAAAAAAGAGTAGGAATAAACTCTAAAAACCATAGAAACAAATAATAAAAATGGCAGTTGATAAGTATATTTCAATAGCTACCTTAAATGTTAGGCATTTGAATTTACCAATACAAATTTACCTCCATATGTAATGTCGGAATGGCTCATCAAAACAAAATCTGGGTTCAGAGAGAAAACTTTCCTTGCATGTGACTGACTGTTCCCCAGAACTACAGATGGTCTCCTGAGCATAGAAAGATGAAGCCCAAAGAGCAAGAAAGTACAGAACAAAGTCCAAAGCAGTAGCACCAACAGAAATATATTCAGGCAGACAAAGAAAGCCCAGTATTCAATGATAGTGAGTTCAAAAGAGAGTATCCACCGTCCTACTTGGGCTTCTTTCCATAGTAGCAACACAGAGTCCAAGACAGAGTCAACAAATGAGCTTGATTTCGCATTATTTATTTTTGTCTTTCCACAAAATACTCTCCCGATCGACAGTTGATTGTCATTCACAGACAGAGTTGGTGTTTGTGACCCTCCACACAGCATCCGAGAAAACACACTAGTGTGTTCTCCACCCCATCTGGATCCCTGTGACCAACTGGTTCATCTGCCACCATAAACCAGGAGTATGAGAGTTACAATGAAATAGACAAAAACTCAATAGAAAAAGAAGAATTTGGCATCACATCCCAGGGATGCTGTGGTATTTCAAGGGGCATTAGGAGGACACCAGATCCAACCCAATTTCACTTATCAAAAAGGAAACCACCCCCAAGACACTTGTACCTCTTAAATGAAGCAAAGTATGTTTAATGGACAGCATCAGTTGGGGGCACTGTCAGCCCTTTCGCCCTGAATCTTATTGGAAGGCACCTAGAGGTCCCTGAACCCAACATCTTTAGGGACGTTTAGGAAGTCCAACAGCTATACTGTGCATAGACCCACACATGCACTCACAGACACAAAACCTCTCTATTCCGTGCATTCAAACAAAATTTGAGCAAGAAGGAATATTGAATGCTAGTTCCCTTAACCTGTTAGCATAGGTGATCTTAAGACAGAATTCAACAACACGAACTTTCCTTAGTTATGACGAAAACAGATGCAAGCATATACTCTAGAACACCCCCATTTAGGGGATGCTACACAGCTTGGCTGAACCCACACAAAGAACAGACAGCCTCCTGTGCTGATTAAGCCCAAGACTCAAACATATTTACTGCAATTTTTAGTCTGAGTTTCCTTGGAAATTAGAGGAAAAGGGGGCAGTTCAGAGTGCTCTGAATAGCAGAGTGTTTGTACAGCCCGTTTTGGGGCTACATTGCAGAGAGGGAAGAGAGGCAAAGGGGTGGAATAGAGGAGTCTTATTCTATAACCAGGGAACTCTGACCCATGCCATATCAGTCAGCTTGGCCAGGTTAGTGGCAAAGATCTGCCAAGTCAGGGTACAGCAACATTGTGTTCTTCCTGCACAACACCAGGTGTCCTGGGCTGGCCCCTCCCAACACAGCAGGGGGAGGCAGGAACATGGCATGAAGGTCAGCATGAGCACAGAGCTCAAGACCACGCAAATGGTCCGCACCAAGTGAGTTCAGCTCAGCAGCTGCCACCAGGGGGAGCACCCAGCCTGCGCAGAATGTCCTTTCCAGCCACCTTGAGTCCTTGTGAGCATAGAACTAGGCCAAGTATTACCAGGGCAATAGGACCATGGCAGAGTGACTGGCATGAGTACATGGACTTAAACTCCACTCCACCTATTTGCCTATTTCCAAAAGGTCCTTGAAGTGCATCAAAGCAGGACTGGCAAGGCCACTCACAACATGAGTTTCACTGACCCACCACACTACTACAAGGACTGCTGCGATTGTTTATGGGATGTTCGGAGGGCTTCAGGTCCCATCCCCATAGGCATGCCACAGCACACCTCCCTTCCCCCAATGGCTCCAGAGAAAAGAAGTGGATAAAGTGTGCCGAGGCATATAGCACCCACAGAGTTGTTCTAACTACAGCCCAATCAACAGTGCTAGCTCAGTCACACTTAGCCCTGCATCCATAGGATGGTAAGGGAGCCCCATATTTATACAACCTGTGTACACTTATATTTTCATGTAGGTATGTAACCTCTCACCCCTACTTTATCGATTCAAACTTAATTTCTGCAAGAAGATGCATAGCTGTAATTTTCTTAGTGGTGAATACATATGACCCCCCAGTCAGATACCAACAGAACTGGGTTGCCTTGCATAATTTATGGAAATAAAACATCTATCTTGGATTATTCATTTGCAAAATGAATCATTCACTTTTTTTTATTTTAATAAATACTGTCTGTAGCACTGTCCTCCCTATTTGCTCAAGCGGGCACTAGTAACGTCTCCATTGTGAGACTTGTTATTGTTTTTGGCATATCAAATACTCCATGGTGAGCTTGCCAGGCTCTGCTGTGCGGGTGGGATACTCTCGGTAGCTTACTGAGAGGGATGGAGGAATCAAACCCAGGTTGGCCTCGTGCAAGCAAACACCCTACCCACTGTGCTTTCACTCCAGCCCCAGATATAAAGAAACAAAGCAAAGATATAGACACTGTCCAGTGAAAACAAGTGCTTGGATTCTGGAAACAAAACTGAGGTTATCCAGTGGGAGGTGGGGCGAGATAAACTAGGCCTGGCCCAAGCACAGTGGTGGGGGGGTTTCAACATTTCGGTGGTGGCAGATGTGAAGTAACTTCATACCCCAAACACATACACATGAACACGATTGCATTCATATTACCTTAATAATTAAAAGAAAATTGTCTTCATTGAGTGTGAAGCCACTAAGGCATTGAGAATAAAGCGGGGGGCTGGGTCATATTTGGAATATGACCAAATATTTGGAGGAGGTTCCTTCCAAATATTCCCAAACAGTCTCTTAACCTACCCACTGCGTGAGCGGAGAGTAAGTGCCTTACATGATTGACAGTGGACGTGACGCTGACCATGCTAAAAGAATGCCCATGAGATACCATGACCCTGGCGACACGAGCCCGTGACTGCTTTTGGCAAGGCCGGCCCAGTGTCCGAGAGATGACAACAGTCCTTATTTCAGCCATGCCTGCACTTCTTCTCACTCCAGAGAACTTTCCAAGCCTCACTCGGAGCCAAAGACGGTTGGCACGCTCCTGCCTCAGAGGCAATCCTGCCCGGAGCGTGGGTTCGTTTTATTGCTCAAAGATGTGTAAATATTTTATATTTCTGCTGCTGAGAACCAAGGAGCACATTTCTTTTTTATGTTCCGTGAGTCTTGAGCTTAAACACACCAGTGCTATGCCACTGCCATTTTCAAGAGAAAGGTTAGACTTGACCAAAACATGTGGAGGGCGTTGTCATTCTGGGTCCAGCTGTCAGAGGGTCATAGGTCAAGGCGGGGGAGGGCAGTTCAGGGTTTATTCAGGGATGTTGTCTCTCCACTAGTTACCAGGAGCACACTTTCAAAATATGGGACAGTGCTCACTGAACAACCGAAATCAGCAGCTCATCCCAAGGGGAGTCAAAATTAGAAGTTTCTCATCTATTCTTTGCCTCCTCACGTCAGAGTTTTTTGCCTCCATCGCAATTGGGAAAAAAAAGAGGGAGAGAGAGAGAGAGTGCACAAAAAAGAAATGTAACTGACTCCTTTATGTAATCTTGCAGGGGAAGTAGGTATCCTGTAGGTGGGTGAAGGGCATTTGAGAAATGATAAAAAGCCCCTCCAATTTTTTTTTTAATAGTTGCCCATCTGTTCACAGTTATCTATGTTCTCTGTTATTCAACCTGCCAAATGTTACCACCACAGCCCTAGTCTCCAGGACACAAAAATATGAGTGAGCTCCCTCTCCCCAAATAGAAAAGCCGCCAGCACTTCGACCAGCTCTCAAAAAAAGAAAAAAAAACGGTTTCAGGGAAGCCTGCAACATTTCACACGGGGGCCTCCTGTCGCTGCCCGGGGTGTAATCAGCCTCCCTGACAAGGCCCACACTCACTATCTCCCAGGTCTCCTTCTGTTGAGAGACAACAGAAGTTGGCCTGCCAACTGCCAGGTGGCACAGACTGGCATGAAATGCAGCCCAAGAGAGAATCCGATGTTGCTTCATGTAAAACCACCAGCAACCCCAATCTTGTCACAGTCTCTTCAGAGGCCCAAAGAGAGCTCATGGCAGGGACCTGGAGTAATGCCTCTGGGCTGAAAGTTTTAGGACAGTTTCTAGGAGAAATGGAAGAACAAATAAAAGAATACTCCAAGAAGTCAAAACACACATTATCCGTGAACTGATGGAATGTCCACATCACCCTGCCTGCCATTCTGCTTCTGGAAATCTATCTGAAGAGCACAAAATCATTGATTCAAAGAGACGTATGCATACCCACATTCATCCAGCACTGTTGAGGGGCTGAGGCAATAGCACAGAGGGTAGGGCGTTTGCCTTGCATGTGGCCAACCCGGGTTTGATTCCTAGCATCCCATATGGTTCCCCGAGCACCGCCACGGGTAATTCCTGACTGTAGAGCCAGGAATAACCCCTGAGCATTGCCAGGTGTGACCCAAAAAGAAAAAAAAACATCCAGCACTGCTGACAGTAATCTAAGATCTAGGGACAACTCGGGCACCCAATAAAAGGTCAAGAAATTGTGGTTAGCCACACAATGGAATACTATTCAGCTGTAAGAAAGACAAAATTATGCAGGTTGCTGTAACTCGAAGGAAACTGGAAGGTGTCTTGTTAAGGGAAGTGAATCAGACAGTAAAAGATAAATGCCAGACGATCACACTCAGATACTGAGTATAAAAAAAGCAAGGAGCCGTGGGATAGTGTGCAGGGATCTAGAATAACTGGTGGAGGGGTTTGTGTAACACTCTGCAATACTGGCAAGTATTACTGTAAACTATAATTCTTCCATGAAAAATATACACGGTGTGCATATGCTATCCCAGCACGTGTGTCACCTGCATCTCTCCTCTTGAGATGTGTATTCTCGTGCTTTCATGCCTAATGCTGGGATGTGTATAGGCTCTCCCCGCCCTTGGAGAAGCCCGGGTTTTCTCTTGAGCACGTTACTCTTCACTCTCTCCCAATTCTCTTCCTCTTTCCCTTCAAAATCGCCAAATAAAATCTGTTTACTTCAAAAAAGAAAAAAAAAGAATATAGTTGCTCCCTTTTTTCCCAACACACACACACACACACACACACACACACACACACACACACACACACACCCTCATGTGCCCTAAACTACAGTCCTTGTCCTCAGGAATGAAGACAGACAGAACTACAGAGTCTTCACACTCCTCCCTGGCAGTTCCTTTTTTTTGCCTTGATTTCCAAAGTGGATGAAGCCAAGTATGGGTAATGTCGTCGGCGCCAGGATTTCAAAATGAGGATAAAGACATGGACAGGGCACTCAGAGTAGTGGACAGCAAGGTCAGGGAATGGAATGATAAGGGGCAGGTGGACGGAGGATTTTAGATCAGGAAGCAGCAGGGGGTGGGGGGTGGGGTAGACTTGGCAAGAGGGTCAGACTTGGGATGTTCTAAGAATCAGATGAGACATGACAGAGCCGGGCACCCAGCCGGAGAGTCCCAGGAGTGGGCTGGGAAACGTGTTTCAACTGATCCTCCTCCTCTTGTAGACGCCAAGGCCGATGTGAGGTGCCCTCACGCCTCTCAGAGAACAAATACAAAAGCTGGACCAGAGTGTGAGAACAAGGAAGAAAAAAGGGGGAAGAACAAGGAATTTCACAGCTTTCTCTTTTTAGGAAATGATTCATGAGATTGATTTTTTTTCTTTTTAACTGAATCACCGTGAGAGACACGAGTACAAAGTTGTTCATGATTGGGTTTCAGCCACACAGTGTTGAAGTTTCCACAGACGTCCCAGATTCCTTCCCACCACCCTCCCTCCTCCCAACAACCCAGCCTGCCACTATGGCAGACACCCCCCCCCCTCTCTCTCTCTCTCTCTCATCTCTCTCCTTTGGGCAATATGGTTTGCAACCAAAGGTTATCATGTGTATTGCTTTTTTTCAGTATTTTTTTAATTGAATCACTGTGAAATATAGTTACAAAGCTTTCATGTTTGAGTTTCAGTCTTACAATGATCGAACACCCACATTGTCCCCAGTATCCCCTTTCCAACCCTGCCCCTGACTCTATGGCAATTTGTGTATATATCCCGTTACCACTGAAGCACTCTTGAGATTGATCTTAACTTTTGTTTGGTATTCATTTACGACTATTCTCTTTGGGAATTTGAAATGAGAAGATCCTTGTTTGTCTTATTTGAATGTCCCCCTGCTCTTTTTTTCTTTGTTAATGTTTTATTCTTTTTATTTTTCTCAATATTAAAGACACAGAATTTTAAGAGTCAATAGTTCTACAAGGCTTCTCTTTCCCTCCCCTTAGGTTCTCTCTCTCTCTCTCTCTCTCTCTCTCTCTCTGTCTCTCTCTCTGTCTCTGTCTCTCTCTCTCTCTCTCTCACACACACACACACATACACAAGCTCCCATCATTTGTCCCCTGTATCATTTGTAATGAGAGCAATTTCTTACCATTCCATTTAGTAATCACCTCTTTTACTCTATACAAAACATCTGTATGGCTTGTTTTGTTATTTTTTTTCTTCTGTTTTACACACAACCTACTGTGTTCCCACCCAAAACATTAAGGTTTCCTTTTTTCTATCTCATCCCCAAACACCCCAACAAATAGACTTCCTGAACTGGATAGATAACTCAACAACTGAGCACATGCTGTGCATGCAGGAGGCCTGGCAATCCCTGGCACCAGATAGTCCCCTGAAGGGATAATGTGGTCTTTAAGATTCCCAAGCACCAGCAAATGTGAACCTTAACACCTCCAAGCATCACTGGGTCAGCCAAGAACTCCCAAACACCAAATTGGGAGTAGCCCTTGAGCATCTACAGGGTCCCAAGACAAAAAAATAAATAAAAATAAAAAATAAAAACATTTTTTTTTAATTTTAAAGATCCCCTGACTGATCTTTAGTCAGTTTTAACCCATCAATACAAGAATATTTTCTTTGGTCCCATCCTCTCAATAATGCCACTGCACACATTTTTCAGTGTTATCATAATTATGATGATTCACATCTGAGTTACAAGGTGTGCCCTGATCAGTTTCATTTTCTGAACAGATACTCCTGACAACAGAGCCATAGTTTTTAACTTCCCAGATTTCTGAATATAGTGTCTACCGCATTTTTCAGATTTCTGAATATAGTGTCTACCGCATTTTTCCAAAGCAAAGCATTTCCATGAAACTTTCCTAAGCAGAATGTATAAAAATGCTTTTATTTGGGGGGGGGGGGAAAGGTATAGTGGAATAAAAAAAGTATAGTGCTTCCAGACCAACATCCCCTCACACACACACACACACACACACACACAAAGTTATCTAGTAAATTATACTAAATAACACATGAAACTTAACGCACACTTACATATTGTAAACGCAACAGGAAGGCCATGACACACCTCCCATTTCAGCTTATATAAAGTAGTTCCCAGGCAAGGGACTGGGGGGCCACTCTCACTATTATGGCTGCTGTAAAACCAAAGCTCAAAGCTAGCTTCACTCCTCTTTTATTTGCCATAAAAGCATAAATCCTTGTTAGGGTTCTTTCTTTTAGCATAAATAATATTGCGCCAGAGAGACAGTATGTGGGTTCAGGCATTCACCTTGCATGCCCAAACCCAGTTTGATCCCTGGGGACCTCCAAGCACTGCAGGGATGGTCTGGATTATCCACGATTCTTCAGGGACTCAGGCCCTCACACTGAATCTCCAGCCCCCCTGGTCTGGAATCACAGAAAGGAGTTCAGTCATTGGGTCTCTTGAACACCACTTGTGAGCCTCCCTATAGCATCCCTAATAACAACCTAAGGACAGAAACAAACAAACAAGAACCTAGGTAATTCATAAAAGACAAGTGCTAAAAAGCTCAAACTTTTGCAAAGCAATGAACACCTGTATTTAGAAATGACTCATGGGGCTAGAGTGATAGCACAGCGGGTAGGGCATTTGCCTTGCACGTGGCCAACTCGGGTTCGATTCCCAGCATCCCATATGACCCCCTGAGCATTGGCAGGGGTAATTTCTGAGTTCAGAGCCAGGAGCACTGCCGGGTGGGACTCAACTCAAAAAGCAAAAAAAAAAAAAAAAAAAAGACTCAGCTTCAAAATCTGCTCCAGATCATATATCTCCTTCAAATAGGGCCCTGGGATTCCATTCGTTTCCCTACAGGAAGCATCATCTCTCCTGGGAAGTACTTCCTTCTGGCTACTCTAAGAAGGTGCTGAGTATCTGTCACCTGGGTCCTGCTTTTTCTCTTAGTCCGGGATTCCTCTCCCTTCCCTCTTCTGTGGCATCATTACCTGTTTCTTGGATCTATTTCCTCATTTTTCACTGTGCGTCCCTTAATTGGGACAAGTTCTGTGAATGAAAGGTTAACTCCCTCGAGACCCTGAAATTCTAAAAGTATTTTTAGTTAGCTCTCACACCTGATTTGGAAGTTTGGCAAACATAGAATTCTGTGCTGGAAATATTCTCTGAATTTTAAAAGGCCTATTCTTCTGGCTTCCCAGGGGGTCCCTGAGAAGCCCAAAGCCACTGAGTTTTCATCTTGCTTGAGATTTGTTTTTTACATTAAAAATTTTTAATTTTTATGTGTACAGCATGGTTTGCAAATTTACTTATAAGAAGAGTTTCAGGTATACAATGGTTACTCCTCCAATCCTACTCCCAGCCCTATGACCCCATCCCTCCACCAATAACCCCAGGTTCCCTCCCATCCTGACCTGACTCCTTGGCAGTTCACTTATCACTTAACTTCCCGTTAGTCGTCGATTTGCTCGAGCGGGCGCCAGTAACGTCTCCATTTGTCCCTG
>JAOXYA010065085.1:0-11761 GCA_028565675.1 Sorex palustris | reverse complement strand
AAATTTCATCTCTATTGATCACAAAAATATGTGCTATTTGTCTTTTCATTGGCACCTTTAGCTAAAGTATTATGGGAAAGTTTATCCACTAAATTACTCAGTGAACATTGACATCTTTCACAATAGCTGACTTAAATTGAATTTCAATCTGTAGGTAATTCCTGTTTTCCTAAACCAAATACTTTCTCTATATGTTTTATATCTAGCAAGCTTCAAGTTCTTTCAACCTCTAGCTATTATCCTTGTTATAATTTCCCTTTCTCCTCCCAACTGCTGTTTTATGTATGCTGCCATTCCGTATGGTCTTAATTTATATCTCTTGCATCATTATGTGTAACAGTTTTCAGGATGATAAAATATTAATGACATTTTTGATGTTGAATATTTATTGTATCTATTAAGACACATGTTGTAGATTATATGCTTTGTCTTATCCAAATACAATTCTTGACTGCATCTTGAAGAGAAAACAACCTATCTCTACTCTTTCTTTTCCCGTCTTTAATAAACTTCTAACGAGTCATTTTCTTTTGATGTCTGTGCTTTCCAGAATGCACTGCAGTGACTCCATCCTCATTTTTCACTTGGAAATCACACCGGCTTTCTCACTGAGACTTCACTGCTCTGTATTTTTTCCTTCTGGTGCCCTTTCACCATATTTTGGCTTCCCTCTGACTATACACTTCCCTTGCCTTCCTCTGTAAATCTTCCATTTCTTGCTGATGTTTCCATATAAAGAGCTGGTCTCTTCATTTCTCTGGTTTTATATTCTCTTTGGTGATATAATAAAGAAACTTAAGCCTCTGAAGCCAATTCCAAATTCTTTTTCTAAACATATTGGGAGTGGGAAGCACACCTGGCGCTGCTCAGGGCTCACTCTTGGCTCTGCTCTCAGGGACTACTCCTGGCGGGGTTAGGCCATGTGGGGTGCGGGGGGCAAAACCCAGGTTGGCCGCATGCAAGGCAAGTGGCCTGCCTACCCGCTGTACTACCTCTCCAGTGCCCACTGTTTCCTATATATGTATAAAAATTTCTTTTTCTTTTTTTTAACTCCAAACTTTCCTTTTCTATATCATTTGCAACTTCCTGCCATACATTCTCTTCTAAACTTCCTATCTGCATTTGGAATGTTACATATCTCTCAGAACTTTTCTTTTTTGAGACAGTTTCTGGTCTTTACTGTCCTTAAAGCTTAGTCATTGATTCTTTTTATTTGGGCAGGTAATAGGCCACATTGAATTGTGCACACGCCCCCCCCCCCCCGTTCTAGGGGGTCTTTCCAGGGGCCCATGTGTTCTACTTAAGGATTCTTAGTGGTTTAGTTAATGATTCTTAAACTTTGCTTTGATTTCTTCTTTTCCTTTTTTCTGTCTTATTCCCCAGGTCCTTTTATTCTGTTACTTGCATTGTCCGATTCTTCCTAATTTTTTTAAAGAACTTATCTGCTCATGTCCAGTCCTTCTACCAATAACAAAGATCTGATGTTGCTTTGAATGCCCCGCGTGTGGTTTTGGAGCAGCCTGTGCGCAGTTATCATCGTGTACTAAATAGAGCAGAGCAGTAACTTAAGTCTCCAGTCTAAGCATGGGCCAGCCTTAATGTGCCTTGCTGACTTTCATTCTCCTCTTGTTTCACGTGTTTCCCGCAGCTTGGACTCCTTTTCTTGAATTCATTTTCCCTTTCCCTTTTTCTCCTTCCACTTTAGATCTTCATTCAAAATAATAAAATTGCCAATATTTCTACTTTTAACTGCCTTACCCTCTCTACTGCTGTCAGTAAGCAATGCTGCCTTCCTTTCGTACCAAAAGCTGTCCAGTCTTCCTGGGGAATTTACAAAATTACCCCAAGAATGAGTCAGAATGACCCGTCCCTTTCAGAGGAGCTTGCTTCCTTTCTTGAGCACAGGTAACTATTTTAAATTAGATCATCTTATTGGACTTTAATTTGTCATTTTGAGTCAAACATAAGGCTTTCTGCAGGAAGGGGTAGAGCGTGTGATTTGTAGGCGGGTGCGTGCCTGGTAGACAGGCCCAGATGGGACTGAGAGAAGAGGCCTTTGTTCTGTTTGCACATCTGTCCAAATCTCGTCCTACCCTTTTAGATCATTGACGCTTAGGATAAATTAATTCAGTTTCCGAAATGCAAAATGCAGCCTTTGCTCTGAGCAGAATCGGAAAGTGGTTTTTCTGTTCTCTTAACATATTTGGTCTGCATTTCCTTTCTGGCCACCTGTTTCTAAAAGGCTTTTCCTATTCCACATTTAGTTTAGCTGTCCACATTAGATTCCCGCTGCTTTTCCTAAAGGAATTGAAGTGATTTGGTGTTTGTTAGTGGTATAAGCATTGCCATAGGACTGTCATTCCATTCACTGCTTCCCTCTCAACTCCTTGTAACTCAGACCTTAAACTTTCTGAATTTCCCTTACTATTTTTATGTCTTTGAGTTCATCACATTATTTTTTCTTTAAAGATTATCTTCAACCCAGCATCTTCTTACCTGGCATTTAGGGTTCGTTTGTTCTTATATTTTAGGTCGTTCCTCCCTCTTCCCCATAGATGACGGCTTGCTGGATGACAGTCACAATGACCAAGTTGGCGTTTTAAACTCACCCACATGCTACTCAGCTCACCAGAATGGAGAGCGAATAGAACGCTTCTCTCGAAAAGTTTTTGTTGGTGGTCTCCCTCCAGATATTGATGAAGGTAAAGTGGAGATGTGGCTTAAAAAGGGAAAACCTGAAATGTGAATAGAGCTATGCAACATTTGTAGAGATTTTCCATTAGAATAGATACCCATCTCTTTAAATAAGTTTTTCCATTTATTAAAGCATGGAAGTAACTGTACAAAGAAAGTTCTTCAACTTTTTCAAAATTTATTTCTTTTTTTACCTTATGTATATTGTTGACTCAGGCTTTTTTGGTAAATATTTTCATACCCTGTGTCAAAATCCCACTTTTTAAATATGAAACATTTTTGAATGCATAAGATCATTTACATTTTCATATTTATGTAGAACTTGAAAACTTTTTATGAGACTATAAGACATGCAAATGAAGTAAAGGTATTCAGCTATGAAATTCTACCTGCAGTATATAAGCCAAAATTTAACACTTTTAAGAATAATTAAATAACTCAGACACTAAAATCCAAAAAAAAATGATAAGAACATTAATCAAAAACTTAAGTTATACAAATAGGCTAAGAACATATGTAAAAATGATACATATAATATTAACACTAATTCAAGATGAACACTGTCACTGTCCTCCCGTTGTTCGTCGATTTGCTTGAGCGGGCCCAGTAATGTATCCATTTTGAGACTTATTGTTGTGTTTGGCATATTGAATACGTCAAGGGTAGCTTGCCAGGCTTTGCCGTGCGGGCGAGATACTCTCGGTAGCTTGCCGGGCTCTCCAAGAGGGGCGGAAGAATCGAACCCTGCTCAGCTGGGCTGGCTGCGCGCAAGGCAAACACCCTACCGCTGTGCTAAGGATAAAGCCTATTATAGAAAACAATATTGTTGTGAAACTTAGGGCCCTGGTAAGGAATATCCTGGGAAGATGTCCTTGTGATTGATGTCTCCAACTTGTTCTGCCAGCAGTATATGAGTTATCCAGGGCCAGTACCTGATGTGATCAGACTTTACCATGTGGCTGTTGAATATGACATGACCATACACATAACCAACTTTAAACATGCAAGCTTTCCCTTTCAGATGTTTAAGTGCAATTTATATACTGTTTGATTTTTCAGAATGCCTATTCACTTCCTCAGTATCTTTTATTTATTGCTAAATAAAAATGAATTGGGTTGAGAAAATGTTGGTACCAGATTTTTATCTGATATTTGTTAACACTTGCTTTATGACTCAGCCAAAATTTTTATAGCTACTGTATGGTGTGCTAGAGAATAATTTGATATAACATATATATACCTAAAACTTACACATAAATTAAGTTTATATATATATATATACACAACTTATAAATCAGGTTCTCTCTACATATATATGTGTATATATATATACTAATTTTGACTCTTAAAGAAATAAACAATGAACATTTGCCTATAAAAACTCTTAAGAAATGTTTGTTAAAAATAAAAGTTCTAAAGTTTAACACAAAACCTGTTCAACAAAATCTTGTAAGTCCAACACATCTGAGACAGCCTGCTCAAGGACTTGTGACATCAGGACCTTGAAGGTAGCATTAGCCAGCCCACATATGGGCACTCCTAGCACCCTCATAACTGCCCCCCCAACTGTTCATACCTGTTTTCTCTGCCTGCTTCTGAAGCTTGGTCACAAAGTCTTTACAAGGACCCAACTCCTGTGCAGCTTCTCTGGGATGCCCGTGAGAACGAGAAGGTCATCCAGAAGTGAGAGAGAACAGACTGAGTCCAAGCACTGGCTGTGGGAGAGGACAGGGAGATTGAGCTCTGGTGGGAGTGAGAGAGAAAGAGTAGGAGAGCATCTGAGGCACAAGGTGGGCTGAGGAGCTCTGGGGACTCCAGGGAGGAGGAGATGCATCCCAGGCAGCCGAGGGATCCGACACCTTCACTGGCACCCTCACCAGGAGCCGAGCCACAGACGCCCGAAACACTTCACCCAGAATGCATGAAAACAACACAACAAAAATAACTCCCAAACTCTGAGAACAGAGGGTGCCTTCCAGAGGGAGAGGGCAGAGAGCAGAGTGGTAGCTGGGGTCAGTCTGATAGTCTGATGCCCTGGAAACTCAGGGCATGAGCTCTGTGATGGAGACACACATCCGGGTGAGGAACGACACTCCCAACACTACACAGCACCGTAAACCAAAGGCCAATATATCGATCAATAATATAAAAATGGGAATAAGCCCTCTGGTTTCTGCTGATTGGCCCAAAGACTGTTCTAAAGATCTGGAGGTTCATCCGGTCTACTTAGGGTCTATGTCCAACAAGAGTGTCCAGCACACAGACTTCCTGTCATTCAGGGAGTCATCTCCCAGGGACACCCTCACAGTCGTTTTCCCGACAGTGCTCAGGATTAGAGAGTTCTCAGACACCCTTGACTCATTCTAGTGTCGTTCAGCATCTGGAGCACCAGGACCCTCCAGGGCAGCACGTGAGGCTTTGCTTTTTGTTGAGCAGCCAAAGCTTTACTCCTCATGGCGCTCACACCTTCCAGCGCCAGTGGAAGGAGCGACCAGGACACACTGGCAACACCCCGGCTGGATGTCTTCCCAGCTAACCCGCCCTGTAAATTGGGTCTGTCTTCTAGCTTCTGCAAACTCGCAGGTGGTAGTGCTCTCCCAGGGCCTCAGAAATAACCAACCAACACCTTGTCAGTTCCCATCACAACGCTGCTCACTGCACACAGGAGAGTTGTCGAGTCTCCGCAGTGTCATGGTGGATTTCCACAGTCTACTCCTCCACTCATCTTTCGGTCTCCATAAATCCTGCTGCTTCCATAGTATGGCCAATGGCAACATACATGAAGAACCTAGGGATGGAGATGGGAAGACGCATCTGGTGGGAGAAACGGCACAACAAGCAGATGGATAATAGGGGCAGAAATATCTCATTTTAAAAGAGCCCCTGGGGCAAGAGGTCATAGTGGCACTTGCCTCCCATGTTGATCTGTAAGCTGACATATTACCCGGCCCTCCTGCACCACTAGGAGAAACCCTTGAGCATGGAGCCATGAAATGCCACCAGGTGTCACCTAAAATCCGCCCAAAATGAAAAGGTGCTGGGAGACCACAGCTGAAAATGATACTCGACTGCATCCCTCCATACCCTGCAATAGCTCCAACTGCAGTACTCCGAACTCTATGATTCTGGGTGGAGCTTGTGCCACAGCCAGTGTTCCGGTGTCAGTCCGAGCTCAGTACTCAGGGGTTCTTGTCAGGTGTGCTTAGAACCCAGGATCAGATCAATGCTCCTGTACACAGTCTGCACTTACACCCTGCACCATCCCTCTGCCCCTTGTTTGATGTTAAGAATATCAGTTTATCTCTCAGGGTTTCCCAGTTCTCTTCTGAGATATAAGGATCCATAAGATCCCCTTGGCCTAAAGTTATGAGCTCATGGTGCCTTGGAACATCAATGCCTACACATTTCTCCCCAACACTCACCAGCTGACAACGGTCACCTAAGAGGAAATCAGGCTGAGAAGCCATGGGTCCCCTCAGTCGAAGTTTGGATGACAGTAAGGGGCTCCATTTTCACGTTCAAGGTGACATTGAACAATAGTTTGGCCACAGCTTTGCAGTGTTTGCTGAGTTTAGCCCTCAGGACAGGTGTCCACCCAGAGGTCAGTGCTGATTGGTTGGTTACTGGCATCTCCTCCACCTCCTGCTGATGGGTGACAGATGCTTGATGGAGAGCATGTCTTCTAATATTTTTTTTATTTTATTTATTGAATCACTCTGGGAAAAGTTACAAAGCTTTCAGGTTTAGGTCTCAGTCAGAATTGCATTTTTTTTTAACTGACTAGCTGATAGAATAATAGATGTCTTAAAAAAAAAAGTGAAACAGTGCAGCACTCCAAAAAGCTTCTGTACCTGCTAGTCCCAGAATGAAGATTCTTTTTTGTTTGTTTTGTTATGGGGATCACACCAGGTGGTGCTTTAGGGATCACCCTGGTGGGGCTCTGGGACCATATGGAGTGTGGGGGATCCAACCTGAGTCTGCTGTGTACAAGGCTATCTCTGTGGCTCACAGAATGAAGATTCTTGTCCAGGAATCTGGACACCAGTTAAAATGTTCCTGGGTGTATTTTAACTGATCTGTGTCCCCCTTATCCTTTCCAATCCTGACCCTGGCCCACCAGACTAGGGCCAGATGTGAAATGCTTGGAGACTTGCACTTGACCTTGGGGGACTAGTGACAGGGATTCAGTTAGAGCGTGGGTGATTGTCAGGCGCCTTCCATAGGCCTCCCTCCTTCCTTCTATCCTTCTAGGTCATTGCAAAGTGTTGATTGCTTTAGTGTACAGGCAGACAGGCAGTGTGAGGTGAAGGAAGCCTTTGACTTTTGGACTGTTCATCCAGATAGGCACAGTGTGGGATGACCTTAGGGGTTTTTGGTGGGAGGGGAACTTGGCAGGCTGAGCATTTTAGACATAAAGGGCTTCTCTGGAGGGACGAGTGGGATGGATAGCCCAGATCTCTGGGATGGAAAGGGGAGAGGCCGAGGGCAGCCTCTGGAATGCAGGCAGGGGCTTCAGAAAGCAGCCGAGCTCTGGGACATGGCATTTGTTGAACAGAAGGAAAACAGACTAGTCCTGGGCCTCTGGTCCCACCCACATGTGCATGTTGCCTGTGGTCACAGTTTCCTTCTGACTTGTTGCTATTACCTAGGCTTCTGCTGAGTGCCCCCACATGGACCTCACTTTAACAGACCAGCAGCTCCTGTCATGGCAAGCATGTGGCATTGAGGTGAAAGTCCCCCCTTTCCCTTCTGAGATCGGGTGGCCAGCTGTACTCACTCTGCCCACTGTGTCTGCAAACCAGCTGAGCGCTTGGACTGGCAGGTACTATGTATGAATTTTAGAATTCAAAACCTTAGGAGAAAGTTAATCATTTGAAAGAGAAAGTTTAGGTTGTTTCTGACCCGAGAGACTTATTAAATCATTGGAGATGGTTTTGTGAATGAGGAACGGGCACTGGCTTGATCATGTGTGACCTGTACATGACTGGAACATGAATAAGTATGAAGAGCAGCTGCAGTTCCCCCACGAAGATCTTCTGCATAAGTTGCCAAGGGCAGCACCTTCTCTTTTCTTCCTGATTCCATCACTGAGAGTTGGACTGACTGAGTACTTTCACTCTGGAACAGCATTCACAGGGATTTGGATTTAGGTGGAGATTGTTGAATACCTCCTAATCGTATTTGCCAGGATATTTTTAGCTGCTTTATGTTAAATTTAGACAGTGAGTCAGAGCAGCAAAATGTGTCCTCGACTTTCCCTTTGGGATGCAGTTTCTTGGGCTTCTAGGTCTGTAAGTCAGCAGAGGGGAGAGGAATGTTGTGTGCCTGGAGGAGGCTGGTTCCGGCTGTGGAGGTGGGAGTCTGAAGGCAGCATATCAGTCAAACTTTGAACATAAGCTGTGCTGTGCATTGGGTAGCTGGGATATTAACTGTGTATTGTGATCACTGTGTGAAATTACTACATTTTCATATACAGTCATTCTTGGCTGAACTTCCTGTGTCATATAGGGGCATGCTCTGGTGGAGGTCTCTCACCAGAGAGCCAATTCTGCTGGGTCAGAGTGGGTGATCTCTTTCTGTGGTTGGTTGTTAGTTCCTTGGGGTCACGTGGGGAGAGGTACTGGGTTTGCTAATAAGCACATGTGTGCATTTGTGACATGTCCCCTAGTACTGGCATCAGCTGTGGGCCATATACACTGATGCCACTATGAATTCATGGCTTAGGGTTCATGAACCATTTGTAACCCTTTGTGAAGACAGTTCCGTGATCTGCTCAGAGGAGATCATCTTAGTACTCTTAGAGGAGAGTAATTGAACTATCTTCATGGCTGAACGTAAACCCCGAAAGGAGGTTGCAGTCGCTGAGCCTAGATTTTGCCTGGGGATGGCTGCATTCTGGTTGCATCTACCCAGTGGCCTTGTGTTGCCACAGCACCATGAGCCAAAAACTGCCTCCGGGGACACCATGGTCTATGTGTGAGTGTGTCTGCCCTGCCAGGTTCCAACAGTCTCTTGCCCGTCTCCAGAACTAGAGAGCAGAGGCATCTGTGTGGGATCCCCACATCCCTTCCAGAGTGAGCCTCCTGGCTGCCCAGGCAGTGTGACTGATACAGACTGCCCCTGCCCATCACAGAAGTCCTTGCCAGGTCCAGAACACACCACCAGCAGATGCTCTCATGTCCACGAGACCCTTTACTTATATTCCTGTGGCACTTCCTGTGATACAAGTTAGTCTCCCTCGGTCCCCCACCCCCAAAACCTGGCACTCAGGTGTGCATCCTAGCACTGGAAATTTGTTATCAAGTGATACTGTTCATGCCACAGATGCAGTGAGTGAGGGCACTCTGTGTTTGTCCTTCTGCCTCTGGCGTGATCCCTCCAGTTGTCTCGGACTGCATGGCTTTTTCTACCTAGTGACTGCCTAGGGGGTGTTTGTGTGCATAGATCCCACAATGCTTTAATCTGTTGTGGGTTCTATGCACTGTTGCTGGATGTTTGAGTTGCTTCCACGTCCTGCTATTGTACTAGGAGCTGTGGTGGATGCAGGTATGCACTGGTCTTTTCAAATTAGTGTTTTTGTATGTTGGGTGTAGGTGTCTAGGAGTGGGATCACTGGGTTTAATGAGAACTCCATTTTGACATTTTTTTTAAAAAAACCATTTGTGTTGAGGTACTAGGACTTTGTGTTGAGGTACTAGTCCTGTTAATTCTACTTTCCATTCATATACATAATTTTCACACCATCCCCATCCTCAGAGATCCTGCTTCCTTTGCCAGTGTCCCAGCCCCTCTCCTGCAAACTCAGTTCTGTAGACAAAATATCCAGCCCCGCCCCCTTGCTTGGGTCTCCTCAACACCTATAGTCATGTAGCCTATTTGGTGGTTGCTGAGCCCAAGTGATGCCCCTCCCTGTCTTCCTTTCTTCCTTCCTTCCTTCCTTCCTTCCTTCCTTCCTTCCTTCCTTCCTTCCTTCCTTCCTTCCTTTTCTTTCTCTTTCCTATGTCCCTTCCTACTTCTTTCTTTTTCTTCCTTCCCTCCTTCCTTCCTCCCTTCCTCCCTCCCTTTCTTTTTTTTCTTGTTTTCTTTTTATGTGTTTGCTTTTGGGCCACATGCACCAGTGCTCAGGGCTTACTCCTGGCTCTGCACTCAGCCCTACTGACTGTACCTATCTCTCCAGCCCCTAAGGCCCCAGGATATGAAAAAGGTGAACAATATCACGAGTGAAGTAAAATGAGAACCCAGAGGAGAGCACAGACCCAAAGGGAGGTTTGTGTGAATCATCCCAACAGGACTAAAGCCCAACCCAGAGGCGGGTGAGCAGCAGCCCTGGGCCTTGCTGGAGGCCTGGGCGGAACCAGGCCCTTTTGGAGACCTTTCCAGGCCTCTGTTTCCACATTTGCTGCTTTACAAGCTGATCATCGCAAGACCCCATTTATTTGCTTCTTTGGGGGCACACCCGGTTGCTCTCCTTATTCCTGGTGCTGTGCTCAGGGATGACTCCTGGAGACATTCTGGGGACCATATGTAATGTCAGGGATAAAACGGGGTGGACTGTATGTAAGGCGAGCACCTTAACCCTCTATTATCCCGTATGATCTCTCCAGCCTTGCCAGATTTCTTTTCTCTCTTTTTCTTTTTTTAACTTTTGGACTACTCTCAATGGTGCTCAGGCCTTCCTCCTTACTCCTCAGGCCTTTCACTCCTGGCAGGGCACAGGAGACTACACGGGGTGCCGGGAATCAAACCTGGGTCGGGTATATGCAAAGCAAGCACTTTACCCACTCTACCATATCCCTGGCCCTGCAAAATTCTTCATTAATGTCGTAATTCTACATTGAATGCACACCACTCATCCTGAGTAGGGCTGGCACCGCCTTTGAGCTTAAATGAAAAAAAAGACACCATCGGGAGCCAGAGAGACAGCCAAGCAGGTGAAGGCTTGCCTGGCATGGGGGCTGGCCTTGGGTTGATCCCCTGTATCCCAGGGGGTCCCCCCCTTGAGCTCATGAGGAGCAATTCCTGAATGAAGAGCCAGGAGTAACTCCTAAGCACTTTGATGTATGTTCCCCACCCCCGCCAAAAAAAAAAAGTCACCATCCATATGATCTAATGATGGAAAAAATATCAACACAGGTCACACAATGACCTACTGACATGATATGTATTTTTAAAAAGTGATATATTAATATAAAACACTATATATAGTATGTATATACATGTATGTATGTATGTATGTATGTATTTCCAATCAGATCCTACACATTGAACTTCTATAATGTTCTATGTCAGTGATATCTCACTGAACCTGCAGAAGAGCCCAGTCAAGCACGGCCACTTGGGAAGCTGTGCAGAGTGCTATTCTTGCTTTAGCTTGGTTCTTTCTGGGGGTTCCTGCTCCCATTTACTGGTATTTAGGCTATAGGTGGCATCTGTGGCAGGTAGATGTGTAAGCAGGTGCTCAGTGTAAGAGAAACCCAAGGGCACAGGCTTCATTGACTAGGGGTTGTTTTGTCACAGGACCAGATTGATGCTGCGTAGTTTCACTGTACCTTGGTATGATACCCTGATCATCTGGCCTTCATTCAGTGACTTCTGCCTTGACGTCATTGGCCAGAGCTCTGTCACCTGCCTGAATTAGTTGCAAGTGATGCTGGGAGATGGATGGAGTCCTTTCATTGAGCCCTTTGCCTCTAATTGGTGGTTTGAAGTAAAGCATTTGCTAGTGAGCCAGAAGGTGAACAGGGTGATGGGTAATGAAAATGAGTGCTACAAGTCTCTCATGAGGGGGCTGGACCACATCGAGTGATGCTCAGGGGCTAATCCTGGCTCTGTGCTCAGGGCTGATGCCTGGTGGGGCTCAGGGGACTATAATAGCTGCTGGGGAATGAACCAGGGTTGATTGCTTGCAAACCTAGTGCCTTGCCTTCCATCCTATCTCTCTGGCCCTGTATCTGTAACTATTTTTTTTGGGGGGGACTTATTCATTATTATTAAAAAGGTAAAGGCCCTCCCGTTGATCATCGATTTGCTCGAGCGGGCCCAGTAACGTCTCCATTGGAGACTTTGT
>JAOXYA010065077.1:0-11761 GCA_028565675.1 Sorex palustris | reverse complement strand
CTGGGTCGGGCGCCCCCCCGCTCCCCCCCCCCCCCGTTTTATTGGTTTTAGGGCCACACCCACTGGCGCCCAGGACTTACTCCTGGCTCTGCACTCAGGAATCAGTCCCGGTGGTGGTGCTTGGAGGGGATTGAACCCAGGTTGAATTAAGGCAGGCGCCCTCCCGGCGGTGCTGTTGCTCTGGCCCAGGGCCCTGTTTTCTTACCTGTGGGTGCTTGGTGCTTCTGACTAAACAGTACGGTCCCTTTGCCACTGAGTTGCTATGGCAGCATGGCACAGCCAGGCACCAGCATGGGCTGGTTTCTCCGATCTCACCGCCCTGTCATCGTTGCATCTGTCGCCTGGCCCCAGTTCCACTTAGGAAGGCTGTAACTCTCCGGAAAGTCTGTGCCCCCGTCCACTGTGGTTGCGCAGGCAGTGTCTGGGAACCTCGGCTGCCACAGGCGAGCTGGGGAATTGGCTGCAGAGCATCACTGTACTCATGGCCTTGGGGGAAGCAGCAGCTTGCCGTAGCCTGAGGTCGGACGAAACCCCCCTCAGATCGGGGCTGGGCCCGGCGTGGGGCAGCTTACGCGCAGCCTGTTCTCTCTCTCCCAACAGTTTACTCTGTCAAAATGCATCGACGCCGTCATGGTTCTGGGGAACTCGCACTTGTTCATGAACCGCTCCAACAAGCTCGCTGTGATAGCCAGTCATATCCAGGAGAGGTACGGCCGCAGGCAGCACTGGGCTTGCGCACTTTGTGGGTTAGGGATAAAAAACGCCCAAGGCTTGAGAGACACACTTAACCGGTGCAGATTCAGCTACAGAGCGAATTGGCCAAGAGTGAATCCTATGAGAGAATAGGCAGCCGTCACCCTTTCTGCTCCCAGTGGGTAGAATTACCTCCTGGAACCTTCCATGGTGTAATACCATCCTTCTCTGTGTGATTCTGGTGTGTAGAATTAAGGCTCATTCTGGAATTCGGGTTCCTAAAGCCATACCAGTTCCTTGCTCTGCCAGGTGAGCTCCTCCTGGCATGAGTGTGAAGGTGTGCTGGTCACAGTCCTAGTGACAGCACCTAGGTGGCAGTACACACCCCATGGCTTGGCTGTTCATCACCCTGACTGTAGAGTCCGTGGTTGTGTTACGCTCTTCTGTCATGTTAAATGTCATAGCATGGTAGAAGAGCCTCTTACATGCCAGCATTTCCGTGTAAGCTCAGGGCTGTTTCTCATGTTTGCTTGGTTCCTTTTTACTTGTTTTTCTCTGTGCTGGGGATCAGAGCCGGGGCCTCATATGTGCAAGGGAAGTACTCCTGCTGAGCCACTTCCCTGGCTGTTTTTGGTCCTAGGGTCACTGCTTTAAGTGTCACCAAAGGTCCCTTGAGTCACCCAGTAAAGTTGCCTCTTAGAGTTTTTCAGAATTGGATGAAGAAGGCGTTGCTTTGGCTAAGATATCAGTAAAAGCCATTATAAACATTTGTTTTTTCCTTTTTGGGTCATACCCAGCAATGCTCAGGGGTTATTCCTGGCTTTGCACTCACAAATGACTCCTGGCAGTGCTCAGGGGACCATAGAGATGCCAGGGATCGAACCTGGGTCAGCCGCGTGCAAGGCAAACGCCCTACTGTTTGTGCTATCGCTCTGGCCTGTATTATAAATATTTTTAATATTTGAGGAATCAATACTATTTTACATAAAAATGAAATTGACAGGGCTGGAGCGAGAGAAGGAGGTGAGGCGATTGCCCTGACCTCAGTTTGAATTCTCGACATGACGTTTGTTAGCCCAAACACTCCAGAGTGTGGTCTGCTCCCCCCCCATACACACACAAAGAAAATCTATGAACTGGTGCATGGCCGAAGGGTAAGAGTGCTGGCCGGGGTGCAAAGGCGGGTTCCGTTCCTGCCCACACATGCACCTTCCTACCGCTGTGGGCTCCAAGCAGAACTGACTGAGAGATTGTCACCAGGATTGGCAGTGGGGGCTCCTCTAAAAAAAAAACCTAACAAACCTAAGAAGAAAAGGCATTTGTGGGGCTGGAGACATAACCCCAGTGGTGGTAGCACACTTGCACTGCCTGTGTGAGGCCCAGGTTTGATCCCCAGAGCAGCTCTGGGAACCACCCCTGTGTCCTGAGCCAGGAGCCTTTCCCCAGCACCGCTGGATACGGCCCTGGTAACCCCCCAAACGAATGAAATTTCACGGAGGCTGTTCCAGGACCTTGTGAGCTGAGACTTGGGCTGTCCTGCTTACTGCCACCCGCATCCCGCCTTGCGAGTCCCGCTGTGTCCTGTTTGTCTCTTCCAGCCGATTCTTGTACCCTGGGAAGAACGGAGCCGTCAGCGACCTGCTGGGCGACCCTGGCAACCCACCTTCGGAGTTCAATCCCTCAGGGAGTAAAGATGGGAAGTACGAGCTGCTAACAGCAGCCAACGAAGTCATTGTTGAGGAAGTTAAAGACCTAATGACCAAGAGTAAGCACTTTTCAAGTTTCCTTGTTGTTACTTTGCCAACAGCTGAGATTGTCCGTATCTTTTAAGGTTCTTGAGATTCTATTTGCATATTCTTTGCTCTTCAAAAGTCTTTCAATAAAATTGTAGCCTAGGGAGCTGGGGAGATAGTACAGCCCGGGAGATAGTATAGCCGGCAGGGCGCTTGCCTGGCACACCACTGACCCGGGCTTGATGCCCACCACCCCACCAGGCTCCCCAAGCCCTGCTATAAGTGACCCCTGAGTGTAGAGCAAGGAATAAGCCTGGAGCACTGCCAGGTGTGACTTACAAAAAAAAGTCATTGCATTGGGGACCAGAGAGAGAAAAGTGGGAATTGAACCCTGGCGAGCACTGAGCCAGGAGTCAGCCTTGAGCATTGCTGGATATGCCTTCAAAGCAAGTGTTGATTCCCGGTACCCCCATCCCCCAAAAAAGCTGAGCGTTAATCTATGTTTTTAAACCCAGTTGTAAAATATCTATGGATTTCATTATTTGTCTGAAGCTGGCTTTGCTCTAAAATGATTTCATTTCACGAAAAGAACCTGAAAACTCCCTTTTAAGTATTCGTTTTTATTTGCAGGTGACATAAAGGGTCAGCACACGGAAACGCTGCTGGCGGGATCCCTCGCCAAAGCTCTCTGCTGTATCCTTGGGCTTCAGTCGCACACGCGGTGCTCTCTCTGATGTTTCTCCGAGCTGGGGTTCGCAGGCATGGAAGTTGGTGTACCCTAACATGGATTATCCGAGTCCCTAAGATTTGAAAGGGAAGAATGCGAATGGTTTTTGGCAGCAGATGATTCCTCCTGGCGCCTTACTGTGAGCAGTCAGGGAGGTTTTTCCTTACCATGTTTCATCTTGCAGAAGGGTTTGTTTTCTTCTGTGGGGTAGGGACAGTGCACTCCTGGCATTGCTTCAGGGCTTACTCCTGGCTCTACTCAGGTATTACTCCTGGTGGGCTCGAGGGCCAGATGGGATGTTGGGGTTTGTGCCTGGGTTGACCTCCCTGTTGTCCTTTCTCTCTGGCCCCTCTAATGGTGTCTTGAAAGCAATTTGTTGGTGCAGAATTGGTGACCGTGTCATCTTGTGTTTCACTGTCCCCATCAGTCCATTGGTTTGATGGTTGGTTGGTTCGAGATGGTTCCGAGGCCTGGGCTCCGACTGGGCTCCTGCCCATCTGTGTGGTTTCCAGTTCATCTTGTTGCTTATTGGTCTACTTGGGCCTGCATTGTCGAATGCTAGGTAACATTGAATGATGGTACAAGAGCTCAGTGACATATTTAATTTTCTGGGGCGGAGATCACTTGTGGTCAGCCCATAGCTTCGGGTGACCCAGCTGATGGCAGGCAGCTCAGTGGCTGCTGTGAAGAGGCATTTCCTCCCGCAGCCACGAGGCACTGCTTAATGGAGTTCTGCAGCTTCTCTGTTTACAATAAGCATTCATGAAATCAATACTTTGTATTCCTTAATGCTAAAAAAAAAAAAAGACATTCATAGAATGAATAAGGAAGTAAAAGGTAGGAACCTGCATTTTTCTACGAAAACGAATTCTTACTAATGTGAGTTTGGTGGCTGTTAAAACTGTGAATAACACGTGATGTTTGACTGGATCCAGTGAAATTGTCATTTGTTTTTATCTTCATAGATAACCAAGAAATGAAATCAAGGATATTGGTAAGATGTTAAAAATCAAACCTGTGTTTACCTGCCAAATGAAAGCTAGTGGGAAATTTAAACAGGGGGGGCCACTCAGTAAAGCATATCACACTCGCCAGACATTGTTCCTGTGAAATAAGTCTGTGAGGATGGGGCTGGAGAAATAGTCCAATGGGTAGGGCCTTGTCTTGCATGAGGCTGAACCCAATGCTTGGCATCCCATAGGTCCCCCAAGCCTGCCAGGAGTGAGTGACCCCTGAGTGCAGAGCCAGGAGTCAACCTGAGCATCACTGGGTGTGACCTTAAAGCCAAAATAGGAGTGTGTGAGGGTTGGTCCATGGGGCTGCAGCACAGGCTCAGCATGCAGCGCCCATTCCAGCTCCTGCAACGTGTAGTCCCTCATTGTCTCCCAAAATGCCTCCAGGAGTCACCCCCAGGCACCTCCGGTGTGGCCCAAAACTCCGCCCCCAGCCCACCAAAACGAAAGCAGTCCATTAGCGGTCTAGAAGAGAGTAATCAGCAACTTGCTCTGATAGGCATTAAGGCACTTTTACAAAGGTGCTTTGGGGCTGCACCCGCTGGTCTCAGGGCTGTCTCCTGGCCCCGGGTCGGCCGTGTGCGGAAAGGAACCTTAGCCCTGGCCCTCTCCTTTCTTGAAGCATGTTTTCAAGTCAAGCTTCATTTTAGAAAAACAGAAAGCAAGCAGTGTGCAGAGGAAGAGATGGAGGTGGTTCCTCAGCATTGGGGGCCAGGCGGCTGTCCTGGGTGTCTGTCCCTCTGTCCTGGGTGTCAGTAGCCAGAGGATTAGCAGTAGCTCCTTTCTGCCCAGGAGATGGCGGTGGTCGAGGCTGCTGTCCATGTCTCCGCTCCTGGGCCTGGCGTCAGGGCAGGCTCACATCTCTGCCTAGACAGCATAGCCTGCCCAACAGTGATGAGACAGTTGCGTGTCCGAGTGCGCGGGTGCTGGGGAGTCCTGGGGTGCCTGGATGAGGGGTGTTGGTGTGAGAGGGCTGACGTGTGGCCTGTAGGTGATCAAGGCCGCAGAGGACAGCGCGCTGCAGTACATGGACTTCATGAACGTCATCTTCGCTGCCCAGAAACAGGTGAGGGCGCGGCTTCTGCACGGGGGTGCAGAGGGGACCCTGCAGGGTGGCACAGCTCTGGTGTGGGGCCGGCTGGGGTGTGAGGAGGAGCCCAGACTTGCTAAGGAGACTGTTTCTGCTGTGCCCTTCTAGAATATTCTAATCGATGCCTGTGTCCTGGATTCCGACTCAGGGCTACTTCAGCAGGTGGGTTTGCGCGAGCGCTCTGCCCGTGTGTGTGCTACGAGCTCTGACCGCCCCTTACAAACTGTTTTACATAGTGACCTACTGTGGCACTGTCCTCCCATTGTTCATTGATTTGCTTGAGCGGGCATCAGTAACATCTCCATTGTGAGACTTGTTACTGTTTTTGGCATATTGAATATGCTACCGGGAGCTTGCCAGGCTTTGCCATGCAGGCGAAATACTCAGTAGCTTGCCAGACTCTCTGAAAGGGGCGGAGGAATCGAACCAGGTCAGCCGCGTGCAAGGCAGATGCTCTACCCGCTGTGCTATAGCTCTGGCCCATAGTGACTTATAGGACTTCATAAAAGTGGTTCATGCGTCAGAACAATCTGCTGTCCTTGAGTGTCAAACCCGAGTAGCCTGAGTGCTGTTGGATGTGAAAGCGAAGCAGGACTAGAGGTGCTGCTCACAGGCAGGGCAAAGGCCCGAGCTCCCCCACCCCCATAACCACACGAGTGTCCCCCAGAGCAGAGTTTTCCTTTGAAAGAGCATGAATGTTCATGGTGAGAGTAAGTTTGTGAGCGTTGTGGACAGGTGGGTCGAGAGACGCACCAAGTCTTAGGGTGGGAGGGGGATGGCGGAAGTTTCTGGCCCTCTCCGTCACCTCCTCGCCTTCCATAGCCCCCGGAGCGTGTGGGTCCCTCAGGCCCAGTGCGTCGGGCACCAAAGCTGTATGTCTTGCAGGCCTGTGACATCACCGGAGGGCTGTACCTGAAGGTGCCTCAGATGCCCTCCCTGCTGCAGTACTTGCTGGTAGGCCACGCCCCAGGGCCAGCACTGGGGAGATGCAGGGGACAGGCTCTGGGTGGGTGGGACTGTCCGGGCTGCAGTGGAGGGTCACTCAGTGGGTGGGACTCTGGGCATGGGGCTCTGTGAGGTGTTAGACAGTCTGTGGCAGCCCCAAGACGGGCCCATGAGAGCCCGGTTAAGACCTTGTCCTTGACACTGATTGGCCATTGCCTGATGTCCAGGGCTGGCTTTCAGGCATTGCCCTTCATGCCTTAAGTGAAAATTCCTTGTCTCTCCTTATTGGGAAAACAGTGGGTGTTTCTTCCCGACCAAGACCAGCGGTCTCAGCTGATCCTCCCGCCCCCGGTTCATGTGGACTACCGGGCTGCATGCTTCTGCCACCGGAACCTCATCGAAATCGGCTACGTGTGCTCCGTGTGTCTGTCCAGTAAGTACCCTCCGCCTGGCCGCCCTGGCTCTCCTGCTTGCGGCCCCATTGTCCCGCTGCGTGGTTTTGAGACCCTCCTGTTTGTTGTTTGCTTGACAGTTTTCTGCAGTTTCAGCCCCATCTGCACAACATGCGAGTGAGTATTGGAGGGGTGGACCAACCTGGGTGGGCGGGCCTGGGTGGGCTGGGTGCTCACTAGCCCTTCTCCTCAGGACGGCCTTCAAGATCTCTCTCCCGCCTGTCCTCAAGTCCAAGAAGAAGAAAGTCAAAGCGTCTGCCTGAGTGCCAGCCAGGAAGCTTCTGGAATGCAGGCAGCTTCGTGGAGGAGCCATGTAGCCCCTGGCAAGTCTGTGCCGCCCCTGCTCTGCTTGGGGCACAGGTTGGTTTGAGGGTACAGCCCTCTGAGAGCTCCTGGGTGTGTCTCCTCATCACAGTCATCACTACGGCATGCCTGCAGACTCCATTTTATTTGTTCCATTGTTAGGGGGTCCTGCTCCACATGCTGTGACAGGCGGACTCAGGAGCACAGATGGAGACGCCCCGTGATTCTGCGCCTTGATGTATACCCGGCTATTTCTTGAGCATTCTTTGGAGTGGGATGTTATCCCCAGTAGAATTCTTTCCCTTTTTGGGGCCCGAGTGGTAGCATAGTGGCTTGGGGGTTTGCCTTGCACGCACTTGACCTGGATTCCGTCCCCAGCACCCCATACGGTCCCCTGAGCACGGCCAGGTGTCACCCCAAACCAAAACAACCCTTTTTCTTTTTGAAAAAGCATTAATAACGGAGTGCCGATCTTTGGGAGGTCTGGGCTGCTCAGCACTGAAAACGTCTCCAAAATAAAAAGTTTACTTGTGATCTCAGCAGACAAAAGGGGGCCGATGAGCTCGGGTGCTGCTGTCTCTGCCTTCAGCGGGGAGGGTGCTAGCCCTGTGCTGCTACCCAGGTCTGCCGCCTGGCTCACAGATGGGTCCTCCAGCCCTGCCAGGACTGACTCCTGTCTGCAGAGGCAGGAGTAAGCCCCAAGCACAGCCAGGTGTAGGGCCCTCTTATGCCCCTCAAAAAAAAAAAATCTATTTTTTCTATGTAATGAAATGCTTAAAAGGCCTTTTAAATTCCAGCCAGCACAGTGTAGGAACGGTTTTTAGAAATGGTGATTGGTTTGGTTTTAAATACTAAGATTTGTTTTATTTGAAAGTATGTTGTGTATAAGACATCGTATAAAGTAAGATATGTTTTCTCTTTGAACTATCTGAGAAGCTAAGTTTTGTTTGAGTAATCTGATGTTTAGATGATTCATATTCTGAATTTGTTTTGTTAACAAATACACAGATTTTGGTGGTAACATGACAAGTTTTTGTCCTGGAGATAGAGAATCTGTTTTCCTTACAAAAAGTACTTGATAATGTCATTGCCTAATCAAGTGTAATGGAAGTCTGCATTTTTGTTTAGGGAGTAAGGTATCCCATTGCTTAGGAAATGAATAATCTCAACATGCCAGTAAGGTTTTGTTACAATCTTTTCAATTAAAATATGTTTTCTGGCTTAGTTCTGGTTTATTTTTAACTTGTATTTTTGGCTTATTTTATATGAATTTTTATAATTAAAATTCTTATATTTCCTTGAATTCTTTTCTTTTTTTTTTGATTTCATGTCTGTTCAATTCCCCAAGCATTAAATTTTAATTTTTTTGGTTTTACTTTGGGCCACACCTGGTGGTGCATTACAGTGGTGTGCAAGGAACCGAGTGATATTGGGGGTGAACCAAGGGCTCCCACATAGGAACTTGCATGCTAGTCCTTTGAACTGCCAGCTCTATTTATATTAGCAGAAATTATCACAAAGAATTTGAGGAAAATTTATGCTTTTTGTATGAACATTTCAAATTTAAACATAGAAAATTGGTATAAAAATTTATAATTCAAAAATACCTTTCTACTTGAAAAATGGTGGAGGCTGAGGGGCTCAGCCTGCGCTTCCCATGCAGGCAGTGCCACACCACAACCTCCTTCCCCCCCTTTTATTTTCACTGTTGAATGCCCCAGGATTAGACCTCATGTTCTAACTAACAATATTTTATTTATTTGTTTTTTTGGCTTTTGGGGTCACACTTGGCGATGCTCTGCATTCAGGAATTACTCCTGGTGGTAGCTCGGTGGACCATATGGGATGCTGGGAATCGAACCCGGGTCGGCCGTGTGCAAGGCAAACGCCCTACCTGCTGTGCTATCACTCCAGCCCCCAAAGTCACTTCCTTTTGAGGGCCCTGAGGCAGCAGCTCCACTTCTAACACATACTTTTTTTGTTTGGTTGTCTTTGGTCTTGGGGCCATACCCAGCAGTGCTCAGGGCTGATGCCTGGCTCGGTGCTCAGGGAGCACTCCTGGTAGTGCTTAGGGGACTGTAGGCAGTTCTGGGGATACTGTGTGCTGTGCAAAATAAAATTTCTTTGGTTTTGCCTGATGTATCTGGAGTCTGCTCAGGAGACTTCATTAAAAAAAAGCCTTTGTCAGGCTCTGGTGTCCAGGGCACAGTGGAATTTGGTACTTGCTGTTTCTTATTTCAAGGCAGCCTCTGGTGATGGCTGCAGGGTGATGCTGTCACGTCTACCTTGGAGCACAGGGCATTAGGTTTTTATGATTTGTAAGTCTGCTTACCCACAAAGATCGGGGTTAGTGCCCAGGTGAATATTCAGACCCACCGGTATAAAAAAATAAAAGAATCATGCCATTATTAAATACTATGTTATTATTTCTAATTAGCCCAAGATCATGGTTTTGTGTTCACTTGATCACTTGACATCCTGTTACTCATCGATTTGCTCGAGTGGGCACCAGTAACATCTCTGTTCATCCCTGTCTGGTGCTAGTGTAGCCCAATGGTGTCTGCTTGTTCTAGGAACATGAAGAGCCTCAAACCGATCATTCAGGGTCTTGACGAAGAAGTCTGACCATCTCATAGGTGGGCGGCCATGCGGTCTTTTGACATCCCGTGGAATCCAGTCTGCAATGGCTCTAGTTCCGTGGTCATCTCCAAATCGCATTATGTGTCCAGCCCATCTGATTTTTGACGCCTTGGCAAACGAGACAGCATCCCTGATTCTCAATCATTGACGGAGGTCGGAACTCCAGATTCTTTCTCTCACTTGAGTGAAGCGTGATACTCCAAGCATAGCTCTTTCATTTCCTCTTTGGGAGACCCGAATAGCGTTCTCATCCTGTTTTCATAGGACCCAGGTCTCTGAGGCCTATGTTAATGCAGGAAGAACAGTGGAATCAAAGAGATGTGCCTGGAGCCGGAGGTTTTGTGTTAGGGAACATAATATATGTCTAAAGTTAGGAGAAATCTTTTTCATAAAGTATACATCATAAATACATCATTGCTGTCAATGAGTCATTTTCATTATAAACAAGTTTGCTGAGAGGCCTGTGACTCTGCAGCTGTTTCCACAAACCGTCTTCGGGGCAGGTAGATCATTGAATTGGACGTTCGTCCTCTCTCAACTAAGTGAAAACTTGTTAAATCACTTTATTCAGATCTAAAGAGTTTTTTGACCTTTTTGTAGGTTTTGTTTGTTTTGAGATGCTATGCCACTGTGCTCAGGCCTTTTTGCTCTACACTTAGGGGTCTCTCCTGGAGGACTCTCGGGACACCGTGGGGTGTAGGAATTGAACCCAGTTGGCGGCGGACAAGGCAAGCACCCTACCTGCTGTCCTGTCATTCTGGCCCTGAATCTGTTTTTTTGAAGGAGGTGCAGACATTGTGCTGCTTTTGTGTTGCCTGGGGTCCCACTCAGGGACTGTATGTTCTAGTGGGCCATGTGGTAGCCGGGACAGACCTGGGCCTCTGGCTCATAAAACAGGTGCTCCTGCCCATTACATGTTCTCTCAGAGCCGGTCTGGGCAGGTTTTGACGCTGCCACTTCCCAGAACTGGAGAACCAAGGGCCGTTGGGCTTGTCCACATGGGTAAGTACTGCTGAGGAGTGGACAGTTCTTTTCCCAGGCAGTTGAGCAGCAGAAATACCGTGCACAGGTACTGGGTATGTGTTCTCCACTGCTTGGTGAGGGGAGAGAGATGCCTGCCTGTGGGGTGCCCTACCTGTTTCTGCCATTGCTCCCTGACAGCAGTCTCCAGAGTCCAGTGGGTCATGCATGCGACAGAGCTGGGCAGGTCTCTCGCCCCCACAGCTGTGGTGCTGCCTGCCTATGGAACTCGGGTGGCACTTGAGCCAGCCCTGGAGGGGCACAGGCCCTGCGGCCACTCTTGAGTGGCGGGTTACTTTGCTGGCATCTCCAGCTGACAAGTGATTGCGGCGCCTGAATCACGGTTCCTAATTCTGACACACAAAGTCAAAAAGTCTCATCCAGACTCTCGAAAACGATTAGGCAGAAGTTTTTCTCGTTAGGCTTCTGAGGAGCCGGCGGTGAGTGGTTTCCTGCCTCTCGCGCAGGTCTCCTCAAGCGGGGGTGGGAGGAGGAAGGAGCCTCACCACCCTTGGACTGCCTTATCCTCGACGGCTTTCTGTTCCTTGGTGACAGCAGCGACTCTACACAATGGATGGCAAGACTCTGCCTTGGGTCTGAGGCCCTCCGTGCACACTCGAGGAGTCCCCACAGCACCATTTCCCTGAGGAATTCACGCGCTTCAGTGATCCCTGCTCCCCCAACGAGGTGTGCTCCACCGCGGCTCAGGGCTGGCGCTCTTGACACCCCAATCCTGCTTACAACCACTCACCTCAAAACCCTTGTCTGGGTTGATTTCCCTCTTACCTTATTTGTAAATTATTTTTATGCTATAGCCCTTTTTCCCCCCTCTTTTTTGGTCTGTAGGCTGCAGAGGGTGTCCTGACTCAGGGGTCACTCTTGGGACTGCTCAGGAGTGACTGCTATATGCCAGCTGGGAATCAAACCAAGGTTAGTCACACATGCAAGGCAAGTGCCCTAACTCCTGGGCTCAGATACCTCATCCTGTTTTATTCTTTTTGGGCTACATGGCAGTGCTCAGGGTTTACTCCTGCCTCTGTGCTCAGGCATCATTTTTTTTTTTTTTTGCTTTTTGGGTCACACCCAGCGATGCTCAGGGGTTACTCCTGGCTCTGCACTCAGAAATTACTCCTGGTGGTGCTCAG
>JAOXYA010065053.1:0-11762 GCA_028565675.1 Sorex palustris | reverse complement strand
AATTCCTGAGTGCAGAGCCAGGAGTAACCCCTGTGCATTGCCGGGTGTGACCCAAAAAGCAAAAAAAAAAAAAAAAGAAAAAAGAAAAAAAAAAGACATTCCTTGTTGCATGAAAAGCAAAAAGGGAGGGTGTGGGAGAGCAGTGAGCATGGGGGCACAGCTAGGGTGGCCCTGCAGATCACCCAGAGCAGTGAGGGCAAAGAAGCGACAGCAGAGAAGAGGGGCACAGGACCCCCACCCCCACCCCGGGACTCTGCCAGGGAGCCAGGAGGAGCAGGGCTGGGATAAGAGGTGTTTTTAGGACCCCAGGAGATTCCTCGAGGGCCTCCTCAAGGTGCTACTTGGACAAAAGATGAATCAACAGGAGCCTGAGTGATAGTACAGCAGGCCGGAGCTCACCTCATGCAGAGCCAACCCTGGGTCCATCCCCAGCACCCCACAGTGTCCCCCAAGGCCACCTGTGTGATCCCTGAGGCAGCGCCAGGAATATGAATTAACAATGTGAACTGTTGAACCAGAAGGCTTGCCAAATATGCTATATACTAAACAGTAATTATTTTTCTGTGAAAACTGTAGGCCCAAAGCTTTATAGTAAAATAAATAAATATTTAAACACAGAACTGTACCAGAACCAACCTTGCGCCTGAATTGCATGGAGTCCCCACGTCGGTTACCAAAGTAAAGCAGACTTAATTTACAGCATACAGACTTACTGTCATAGTACACAAGATGGAAAAACTCACATTCATGCTACACTGTTAACAGGAGTGAAGAAAACTCCTCTTCTGAAGTGCAGTGACCACTGCCCCCATCACACTGGCCATCAGTTCACGAGGGCTACACTATAAGGGAAGGGTTTGGGCTCCATTTTTTTAATTGTGTGCTTTTAATACATATTTTCAGTGAGAGATCATTCTCAATCCCATGAGTTACACTTTGTTTCTTTCACTTTGATTTCCTGTATAACTTTTCTAATCTCAGGTGCAGTTTCTCGAATTTGTAAGAACTAGAGACGCAATTTAATGGAGTGCATACATGACTTCCATTCCCTTTTTCCTGTCTGGTATTAATTTCACCTCTTTACAGATGATGAACGATGTTGCAATGTTCCTGTGGTACAGCTGCCAAGCACCTCTAAGGAGACTAATTTTTCTATCGCTGTTCTACTCTGACAGAATGACCTTTTCCGACCTGGTCTTCAGTTTAGGGTCTCTGTTCATTTGGCACTATTCTTGTTTGCCTCTTTATATTTGGCAAGTGTAATATGCCTCAGTTCTATTTGCAAAGACAGAAATCTAATTGGAAAAGGTCATAAAAACAATAGCAAATGATTTGTCTTATTTATCTATTTTGGTTTTGGGGTCAGGCTCAGTGGTGCTCATTTCTGGCTCTGTGCTCAGGATCACTCCTGGTGGTGCTAGGGGAAACATGTGGGGTGCCAGGGATAGAACCCAGGCCAGCCACCAACAAGGCCAATGCCTGACCTGCTAAACTATCATTCCAGCACCTAAAATGATGCTTTACAATTTATCGTTCATCTCCAGTTTGGTTTGCTTATTATCCGTATGTACCAAACTCGACCACTCCTCACACCTGATACGTAGACACATACTCTACACACAAAACTTACAGGTATGTACATTACAATTTTTTAGCACAAATCTTCCATTTTTGGGAGGGCGGTCAAGCTGGCTGTGCCCAGGGATTATTCCTGGTAGGGCTTGGAGGATCCTGTGTGGTGCCAAGAACTGAAGCAGAGTTGGCCACAGTAAGGCTAGCGCCTTCACGTGACCTCTGAGTCTCCCTCTAGTATATCACTATTTTTAGATAAGTAAAAGCTGAGATGCCAAGAGTCAGGACTCTAATTAATCCTCAACCCTAACTAAAGAAAACGTGGTCATCCTGGGAGTCCCATCTGGGCAGATGTGCCTGTACAAATGGCTCCAGTAAAGACAGATGAATCATACACACACAAGCAATTCGCCAGAGTTAACTGCTGTTTTCAAAAGAAGGGGGAAGATCTCTGAGCAAAATAGGGCTATCATCTTTAGCATTTGCGATGGAGGTGCAAGACGCACAAGGAGATCTAAGGCATCCACTTGTTATCCTCAGCCTATGACTTTCGCTCACTTTCCACCTGTGGGCCATAGTTAAAACCATAGGCAATGCTCACTCAGCATGCAGTTATTCTTCCAGAGTTACATTTTTCTGACATTAAAATCTAGCTTCGAGAGTAATAAAGTCATTAATATTAACATTCTTTCAAGGCATCAGGCATCATTTCTTGACATGCTTCACTGAGGAGTCATTAAAGACCAAGTGATTAAAACATGAAAGTAGCGGCTGGGAAAAAGGACAGACTAAGGTGCTTCTTTTGCATATGGCTTACCCAGGTTTGGTTCCCTACAATGCACATGGTCCCTGGAGCACTGCCAGGAGTGATCCTTGAGCACTGCTGGGTGTGGTCCCCAAAACACCAACACAAAAGAAAACATAAAAATAAAAGACATCTCTGTGAAAATGTCCTGGTGCATACACTCTACAACAGGAGACCGGTAACTAGTCTTAAAATGCCCTGAGCACACGCTGAAGAGTTACAGGAGTCAATGTCTCTGTTTCACCACCGAAAATAGCTTTCCAAATCTAAATACCAACCAAGGTTCAGGTGAAACTCCTTCCCCTGGGGTACCTTTCCAGGCTACACAGCACAGAACGCTGCCACACAGAGAAACGAGAAATACTGGCACGAACAAGAGCTCTCTCTCTGGTGCCAGAACCACAGCACGGCGGGGAGGACGTTGCCAGCCTCGGACAGGTCCCTGACACCCACACAGTCTTCTGAGCACCCCCAGGAGTGAATCCCAGCGCAGAGCAGGAGTAAGCCCTGAGCATCCCCGGGTGTGGCCCAGCTGGTGATGACCAGCTCTCTGGTCATCAGACAGGCTACAGCTTACGCCTCATTTTTCCCAATGGTAAAATAGGGATGCTTGAGAAAATTAAATTAAAAAAATGAAAACAAAGCCCTTAACAGAGCCCTGAACATGGTAGAAGTGTCTGTGTCACTCATTTAAAAATCTATTTAATGCTCTTGTGTAAGATCGCTCAAGTTACTGGTATTTTCACACTGGGAACTTTTCACTTTCATTCCTAGTATATTTTTACACATCTCAGTAAAGAACTGTATTATGATCTGAAATAAAGAAAAAAAAAACTCCTGTTAAGTCAATGATTTTTAATTTGGGGGGAGGGGGGAGAACATAAACCAGAATAATAAAAATAATAATCTAACACACATATAAAATTAAAACAAAGGCATAAACTTTCACCGTTATTACTTCCAAATTCATTCAAGACTGGCTCACGAACAAAAATATCTCAAAGCCCAGAGATGTGGATTAGTGCTCTAAAGAGAAGAATCTTGAGAGACTAAATTTTGAAATGCGGAGGCAGAAAGGCATGCATTCAACCTGTGTCCACTCCCCGTGACCCTGAGCCTGGCCACAGGGGCATGCTGGTCTCAGAAACGTGGGGTCCCAAGAGCACCGCACCCTGGGGGGCCCCCACTGAGCCCTGGGAGCTGTGGCTGGGAATGGCCCCAGGTGGGAATACAGCAAAGGCTGGTGACTGCCTTAGCATCTGCTGCCAGCTTCTTAGTAGACTGTTTTATGGAATTTTCAAACGCTTGAGGCTTGTTAAGGGACGTTACTTGTTCCACGCGCTTTGTGTGTTTGTAAAAGTCATCTCTAATAAATTTTTGTTCTAGTTAGTTTTTTTCTTATTTCTAAGATCTCAGCAAAACAGAGCTGCTTTGTTACAAATAGAAAGGTATAGTCTGTGATGAGTTCGTTGATACTTCTCGAGAGAAATAAAAGCACCAATTGTATTTAGGGAAAAAAATCTCAAAACCAAGAATACGGGCATGATTCAGAACCCGGATAATTCTTTGTAAACACCTTTTTTAGATAAAAAGGAAAAAAATTGTAAAAATCAAACTAAAAACTAAGTGCAAAAGTCTTACAGTAGTTTGGTGACTTATGACTTTTAAAAAGCTACAGGCCAGCATTTGTTAAATGGTACAATAAAGAAGCCTCCATTTAATATATGTCAAAAGAAATCTGCCTTTGTATTTACTAGAATTTCTCTAAGTAACCTACCATCCCTAAATATACAAATCAACCTAATTAAATTCTTCCGAAGTATACCCACTAAATATACACCGGCAAATGATTACATTCCAAAAATTTCTTGCTATGAAAACTTCTATTTCACTCTTGGCTTAAAAAAAAATCAGAAAATAAAAAACAAGAAAACACCCACACTTAACAACCCAAATATTACACATTCCAAATTAAACTGTCAACGATGAAAAGACTAGGGCATTACTAATCATTCTTACTTTCCATGCAATTTCCATCTTGCATGAACCACAACACTATTCTCAAACCAATGCCACAGTTATGGTGGTGTCTGTCTTTTCTTAGAAAGACAAAAGGGTTTTACTGTACAGCTAAAATTTAGGGTGTGGGTAATATGATAAAGAGCCAAAATGAGAAATTGGCATACACAGGTGTTGACCACCACCAAAACTTATGGGTCTTCCATGAAAAACATTTTGTTGCTTTTCTTGTGGAGGGTGAAGAGCCCGCGTGCTTAGGGCTTACTCCTGGCTCTGTGCTCCTCAGGAATCCCAGCAAGATCTTCCCCACACACAGACACACGGAACCAGACTCTCGATGTTGTGAAACTAAGTAGTTAACGCTAATAATCACGTTTTAGCTCTTCTTGGTGGTGCCAGGGACATAATGCAGGGCATCATATGTGGAAACATGTACCACTGAACATATCTCTAGCCTAAAGGTTTATGTAATACTTATTTTATTTAATAACCAACTGCAGCAGGACTGGTGGAGAGACAGCATATCTGGTGTCCTGCTAGGGCCTTCCAGGCCTCCAAAGCATGTGTTCCACCCTTTGATCTTCCCCAGTCATCAGGTTTACTTTTCATGTGTATCAAACTCAGTGCAAAAGTCTTACAGTAGTTTGGTGTAAGTTTGATTAAACCACCATATAATCTACTTTCATCTCCATTTTGCTAAATCCCATTTCCCCAGACCCCTTCTTTGGGTCATAAAAATGATCATTTTCTTTCACTAAAATGTTCATTCTTTCCACTCTTTTTTTCAAATGCCTGCTTTCTTTTAAACCCTTTTCCCATTTTGCCCGTGGAAGTGACAGCAGCTGTGAAGAGACAGCCGGAAGGCGAGGGTATCTGCCTTGAACGTCCACTCCAGGGTCCAACCCCCAGTGGCCTTTCTGGTCCCCTAAGCACAGAACCAGGAAGAAACCTTGACAGTCACCAGATGTGGTCCCCAAACCAGACCACAAGGACAAAGGCAGCGCATGAAGCTTGAGGGCCAGAGAGACACAGGCTCTGCAGGGGCCAGGCCCAGTGCCAGCCCAGGACCTCAAGCAGTGCCCACCCCGGCACAGCCACGTGACCCCCAAACCAACACATAAACACGCACTAAATTAGATATCCCTATGGGGCCGGAGGCAGGGAAGCAGTTAGTGAGGCTGAGCACTGAAAGGTGAAGAAGGAAGATGCTGACTGGGAAGCTCCAGCATGAGCACACAAAGAAAACACAACAGGAGCAGGGAGGAGAGTGGCGACCATGGGCGCGCATTTAGCCAGTGCGCTGTCCTGGGTACCTGGGGCTCCAGTGGGGCTGTCTGCTTCCTGTCCCAAGCTTCTCAGCAGATGCTCGCAGACTCAGGTATAGCATCCCACAGAGGCAAAACAGATTTGGGCTGCATGTTCAGCCAAGTGGGGCGGGTAGAGCGGGCAGGGTGTGTGACAGGGAGTGTGGCGACAGTCCAGGGAACCACGGTGCCTGTCCCCAGCACCAGCCTCCCGGGCACCAACGGGCGGCCGGGCCTTTCCCAGCACCTTGGGGCCCACCAGCACCCAGCCTGTCCCCGACGCCACCCCAGGCCCCAAACAACGACAAACCCACAAGGCTGACTCCTTTGAAAGGTTCCCACTTAAGGCCAGGGGCAGGGCAACTCAGTGGTGGGGTACTTGGCCCTGGGGAGGTTCTAAGATTCCACTTCTGGCACCACAAAAAGTTAGAGAAAAGAGTCTCAAAGGAAAAAAGCTAATGCCTAGCTTCCATAATTTAAAAAAATTGTCTACAATTTGTTCACCTGAAAATGTTCTGACTACAGTAAATATTTGCCCTCAATTCACACTTTAACTAAAAACAAGTTTTTTTGTTGTGTTGTTTTTTAAATGAAATAAGGTCGAGCCGGCCGCTGGTCTGTAGCACGGTCCAGTTCTGGGAGTGCCTTCACACACCTGTTTCACTGATGTGACTCAGCCAATGTCACCTCTACCCGACTGCGCCCTTCCCATTCCCATTCCCCCAGGAATCACCATCCTTTCCCTGGGGGTTAAGAGTTATTCTGTTCAGAATACGACTGCTAAAACATTTTTTAATTTTACAACATGATACCAAGATTATTTGGGAAAACTGTTTTTAGGGCCAGAGAAATGGCTCAACGGGCTCAGCACAGATTTGCACACAGGAGCCGTGGGTTCGAGTCCCCAAGCCCCTCAGGAGCACAGCCCAGCAAACAGCCCAAGGACCACTGGGTGTGGCCCCAAAACAAAACAAATTATTTTTAAATAATATACTCTAACTTCACAAGAATGAACGGCCCTATGTTTGCTTTACTATATAAACAGCTTCCTCAATGCCAATAATAAAATACTCTGGTCTGAGCTGGAGATCGTATAGGGATTAAAACACTTGCCTTGAAAGCAGCTGACCCTGGTTCGATCCTGGTACCACACACAGTCACTAGAGCACTGCCAGGAGTGATTCCTGAGCACAGAGCCAAGACAAAGCCCCAGCACCGCCAGGGGTGCCCACATCCAACCCCCAAATCATTTTTTTTTAAAGCAAGCACACTGGTTAGAAGGCAAGCAATTTTTCAAAGTACTTAGAACTCGGTGCACTCTGAATTCTTGTCATCATTCCCAACTTGGGGGTGTGACAGGTATTGGAGTCTGGCAGTGCACAGGTCTTACTCCTGGCTCTGCTGGGGTTGGCAGGGATCCTGTTGGTACCAGGGTTGTAACTGGGCTCAGTCCCATGCACGGCAAGTGCCCTGCACTCTCTCTCTCTCTCTCTCTCTGGCCCTCCTTCCCCCAGTTTCTTGACGGGACTACAGCTTTCATAACGTGACCCAAATAACGGAAACCATACACTCAGAGAAAGCACTTATGGGAACTTCCCTGCTCCTTGGCACATCCATGAAACAGGGTCCCTCACAAGGGAGTTTAGAAAAGAATCTGCTCAAAGAATCATCTCTGCTACCTAGTACCAAATAGGTATTAACCTAAAGCCCCAAGTTGGTCCCCAGCACCCCACATGATCCACTGAGGCAGAAGCGTGACCCCTGAATTCAGGGCCAGGAGTAGGCCCTGAGCATCACCAGGTGTAGTCCCAAAGCAAACACCAAAAGAACCTCCATTTATTCATTTGTTAAAGGAAGATAATTCAAGAGAACCCTCGTTAGTCTTGAAATCTGCCTATGACCCTAAACACAGGGAAAAGACATAATAAAAAGTGTTCATCAATGAGGAATGTTTTGAGCTTCTGTTCACAGACCTCTTTGTTTTTGTAAGCATATACTTGGCCCTTTGAGCTAACCCCGCCAGTCCTAAATAAAGCTAAGGAACAATCTAACTCAGTACTGAAGTGATTTTTTTTTAATGTATAAAAAATTAACATTCCAGCTGGAGAGGTAGGGCCCTTGCCAGGCATGCACCTGATGGTACGATCCCCGGTACCACACATGGTATCAAGCCGGTGTAAGCCCTGAGAATCACCAGGTTCTTTTTGGCCCAACAACAACAAAGGCAACTTTCTCACAACAAAGAAATTTTGGTTCCCATTTGAGTTTGACCACTTACTAGTTATTGCTATACAGACTAGTTTAATACTATGTAAACAAACAAGAATTTTTACTGGTGAATATGGTTATTTTTGTTTGTTGTTGTTGTTGTTGTTATTATTGTTTTGGCTTCTTGGGTCACACTTGAAGATACACAAGGGTTACTCCTGGCTCATGCACTCAGGAATTACTCCTGACAGTGCTTGGGGACTAGACGGGATGCTGAGAATCGAACCCAGGTCAGCCATGTGCAAGGCAATCCCTCCAGCCCCAAATGTGGTTATTTTTGAAGATTCAAAGTGCTGTTTCCACAAACCAAAGCACTTGTATTTGTGTACTAGGAACTTTTTTCCTTAAGAAGAACTCTTTATAAATCTCAGTACTTAAACATTAGGTATCCATTGAATACAATTTATTAATAAAAGCATCTGGAATCAACATTTTCTCCTTTCCTCACCAACACAGATGATTACAATTTGGGTGCTCCTGTGGTATATGCTACTTTCTACAGGAGGAAGTGGACATGTTTAATAACTCATATGTTGTATAAACATGTTTCCAATTACAACAGTTTACTATAATTAACAAGGTACTAAATTTGCTTCATATTACACAACATCGATGTACTTAATTGAAACCAAAATTCTGTTTTAAGAAAAAGCAACAAGAAAAAAAAATGATCACAGATGCATTAAGTTTGTAGGAAAGTGTAGATCTCATTTACTCGTCCCTCCTTTCCCTCTTGCAGATCAGTTTACTGGTGTACCAGCTCAGTGATTTTTTTTTTTAAAGTACATTTTAAAACCCAGAGTAGCAGTCAGAGATTTTATTGTCTTGCTTTGAAATCAGTGTGGTTTCTACTCTGCCTAGTAGAACAAACTTCCAGGATCAGGGCGTGGATGAATGGAGACCAGCTCTGGTGACCTCTGATGAAAGAACAAAGGGAAAACTCCAGTTTCAAAAGAATCTTTCCATTCCTTGATGGGGTCCACCAGCTACCCCTCACAGCATCTTCCTCCCCGTGACCCCATGAAAACGCAGGAGCTTTTTCCTGCATTTTCCAAAGGCTGCTAATTTAGGCCACTTTTCTCCAGTTAGGCATTCTAATAATTTAAAATATACGAAAGCTTGTATTCTATCATAGGATCATTTTTTAAAATACATATAAATCACCTTTCATTGGGCTGGAGCGATAACACAGCGGTAGGGCTTTCGCCTTACAAGCGGCCAACATGGTCGGCCCGAGTTCGATTCTCCGCCCCTCTCGGAGAGCCCGGCAAGCTGCCAAGAGTATTTCGCCCGCACGCCAGAGCCTGGCAAGCTCCCCGTGATGTATTTGATATTTCAGACACAGTAACAACAAAGTCTCTAATGGAGACGTTACTGGGCCCGCTCGAGCAAATCGACGATCAACGGAAGGGCCTTTACCTTTACCTTTTACCACCTTTCATCACAGAGATGATAAACAGACCTGCAAGTCTCAAAATGTTACAATTAAAGCAGAAATACAATCACTACTATAATGAAGTAAAAAATCACAAAGGGGTACCAAATGCGGAGCCTCAGCATCTCCCGAGGCAGAAGCTGACCCCCCAAAGACTTGCGATACACAGCTTGAGGGGTGCACGTGAGGCTGAGGACCCAGGCGCTGTAAGTACACCCTGTCCAGTTTTCAGTAATGTGCTTATCTATGAAACTATTCTCGGTGCTTTACACAAAGCTTAAACAGGCCACAGACAAAGATACACGCCGGCTTGTTTGAGAATCTATGGAATAAAAAACAAAATTATAAAGGACAAGAGCAAGATTGGCTCTCAGGAATTTAGTCCAAAATCCATCATTTTACTCATGACACTAAAATGCACAACTTATCACAAGTAACTCTCAGCGACCATTTTCATGACTTCCTTCCATTCTTCTGCAAAGTACTAAATCTGGTCACTACTCTAAGCAATTAATAGCTACCATCGCTGTCTGGGCATCATTTTGATAAAATCTTGTGCAATATACAAGACTTAAAAAAGCCACACTCAGCTATAAACTGATCACCTTAACATGACCAGGAGGAAAAATATTCCCGGGATCACACCATGTCACCAATACAAAATGTTTTACACACAATCCCAAAAGCAGTTTGCAGCATTGAACCATGGTCTCAAAAATAAAATTTCACAATTTCTTGCTAGCTACTTACTCTGCATTTATAAATCACTTAGCCATCAAACTTCAATCTTGCCTTACAAACTTGCGTCCTGACGACTGTCTTTAACATACTTTTTAAGCCCTTCTAGATTTGGAAGAAGAAAAAAAACGCTATTTAACCCCAATAAACAAGAAAATAACAAACCTCAGCTTCTGATTTGCCAGACTTGGTAGTAACTCTGTCGGGAAACAATGCTAAACTATGCCAGTGTGAATCCTAGATTCATAGAGCCAATTCAGACATGCATTCACACGTTGGTGTATTTATGTTACGCATCTAAAAGAAGCGGTTTATAGTTCCAAAAATGGTTATTCCCAGACAAATATGAGCCAAGTGATTAGACCGGAGTATTGCTAAAACTGACTGGAACCGGAACCAATTTTATTTTCAGCGACAGAGCAACAAACACCAAGAAGGCTAACTTAGAAATTATTTCAATCACCTATAAAACATACTTTCTGTTGTCTGCCCCACCCCAGCCCCCTTCCTTAAGAACCCGAACACGACAACCTCTTGAGAGAAGAGCACTCTTCACCTTGACACTTTAGGGTCAGTCTTAGGGAAGAGCAGTCCATTAGATCTGCTTCTTCCTAACGAAAAAAATGATTTTCTCCACCCCCAAGTGGAGGCGAGAAAACGGTCCAAGGCTTCCCAAAGAACGGGCAGATCATGACTCCCGAGGCTCATCCAGTAGGAAATGTAGCCGCGACTGCATTTCGCAAGCCTGAGTCATCTGCCAGGTTCACTCAGCAGATTTGGGTAAATAAACAGTGGATAAGGAAGCGTCCTGCCGCCGTCCCGTGCGCCCACTCAAGCGCATCCACACGGAGCACCGACCAGGATTCGGGCATCGGGCCCAACCGGAGCACATCTGGGGGGAAGAGCCCAACTCAGCGCAGACCCCTCCCTAGCTAATGGTCCGCAGCTACACTGTATCTTTACTCCCCGCCTAATTGCAATTACTCTACAGTTTGTAGCTAGTTTATTTAAAAACCCACTGAAACAGATGGCCTGAAGCCAATTTAGGTCATCCCGTGGAAAGGAACGGAGACCGGACGCTAACAGAGCCGGGCACCCTCACAACCCAGTTTCACCCCGTTTCCCTCCCGAGTCAGTGTCACACGGGCACACGCCTCGCTGGCCCCGAAACCCAATGTGCCCAGTGCGCACCGCACCCGACTCTGGCCGCCTCGGGCTGGGGCCAGGGCCTGCTTCCACTCTCCTCCCGGGCGCCCCGGGCACCCCCACCCCCCAGGGAATCCCCAGGTACCCCCACCCCAGGGAACTCCTGGGTACTCCCACCCCCAGAGAACCGTCCAGCACTGCCCTCCCCCAGGGAACCCCCGGGCACGGCCCATCCCCAGGAAGCCCCCGGGCACCCCCCACCCCTAGGGAACCCCTCAGTGCTACCGACCCCGGGGAACCCCCAGGCATCGCTCAGCCCCAGGGAACCCCCGGGGACCCAGGGACCCCCCCTACAGCTCACCCCCCCCCAGGGAACCCTTGGGCACTCCCCAGGCCCAGGGATCGCCCGGGCACTGCCCACTCCCAGGGAACCCCCCGGGGAACCGCCCACCCCAGGGAACCCCTCAGCACCTTC
>JAOXYA010065045.1:0-11763 GCA_028565675.1 Sorex palustris | reverse complement strand
GAGAAATGTAATTCACAAGTCATACATAAACAGAAAGTCAAAATATTAATTTACAATAGAAATCGTCAGCACAGACCTAACTCAGAGCTTAGAAACAATAGGACTGATATCAATGTGAGCTAAGATCAGGAAATGTATAATTTTATCCATATTTTGAAAATAGTTACAGGTCATCTCTCACTATCAGAGTTTATTGAAGTACTTTATTTCTCAGGGAAAGGCGAGTCGAACAAAAGAATGGGAATCTTTGCTTTTTGTATGCTTTGGGAAGTCCACTTCAGATAAAATTACTGAAAGGCAACTAAATATAGTTATGTTTTGCTTCCCACAGTGTAAAGCAAAGATAAACTGGGCAAGAGAGTAATATAGACTGGGATGCTTGAGAAACACTTAGTGAAGGAAAAGGAATTTGACCTATGGCCTGAGCAATGGGTGGGACTGGGCTAGGCTAAGAATGGTAGTCCTAGAGACACAGTAGCAACAAGTGGAATCAAAGAGCTGAAAATGAGTTTAAGGCAGAAATTTCCTTTAGGAATATCAAGAAGAGGTAAAATAAAAAATGGCTTGTTAAACTGTGTTGGACTTGGACTGTGTTGGACTGTGTTGGAATGGAGCTGGAAAGTGCTTGCAACAAGGACACTATGGAAATCTGATTGAAAGCATCAAAGTCAATCTAATGACCCTAGGAAGAAAGCAATCATTAAAATGTGGCTTCAGAGGCTGCTTATTCGTAATTGCCGAACACTGAATTTCCCCTGAATGATGATAGGGGATACTGGATGAATACTAAAAAGAATAAATCTTGACCCAAGCTCTAAGGACAATGACACTCAATTGTTAAGATTAAAATCTATGCACAAAAACATTTGGAGACAAGCGCCACTAATTTTTGGACACTATAAAACCCAACCAGTGTATAATATTCACCAGAGATTAGGAAATGATGGAGTAATTAAATTGTAGGCTTTCTATTTAGAATTTCAATTAGAGAAACTTTTTATAAATCCATCTTTTGTTGTTGTTGCTGTTGTTATAAAGTGAAAGATTAACACTTCATTTTATACCTCAACTTGGCTATACCGCAGCACTCAGATATTTGGATACATGAGCTTGGGTGTCAATGTGAAGGTATATTATTTTTAGATGAGATCAACACTGGAACAGGTAGACTTTGAGTAAAGCAGTACAGTCACCATAATATGCATGGATCTCATCCAACCAATTGAAGACCTGAAGCAAAAAAGACTGACTTTCCAAAAGGAAAATGGAAACTCATCAACTGAAGACCTTCCCTTGGCTACAATATCAGTTCTTTGCTAGGTCTTTAGACCATAAGACTACCCTTTCAATTGAGTTTAATAGCCTGAACAGCCATGTAAGCCTATTCCGCTCTCTCTCTCTCTCTCTCTCTCTCTCTCTCTCTCTCTCTCTCTGTCTCTCTCTTTCTCCCTCTCTCATAAACACACACACGTACACACAAAACTATTGATTTTTCTTTTGCTTCTCTAGGGAATCCTGCCTAATACAATTCTAAACTAGGTTGTTAGTGAGAATGTTAAAATCAGCTGCTTGGGAGAATGTGAGGTTACACGGGCACACATAAATTCCCACATGTGGAGAACTTAACAGATGTTCAGATCTTCAGAAACAGGGTTTTGTTTTCTTTCCTCTGGAAGGGAAAATTCATTTCAAGGTATAATGGGAAACAAAGTTAATCGGAGGTGGAAACTAGTAAGAATGTGGTCTTTGACCGGTGGTTGAGGACTGGTCTAGTGTCAATTTACTCATGTCAAACATTAACGTAACATGGATGAAACGCAGTATCTAGAAGAAAAAGGAAAACCCACATCATTCTTTTTCTAAATCACCAAATAGCATATTCACTTCAAGGCTGCTTCTCTTTCCAAGAACATCTTTTTCAGGATGGTGGCAATTCAAGAAAACTAAGCCAAAATTTCCATACGATTTAGTAATTCCTCTTCTGGGTGTGTACCCCAAAGAATTTCAAGCAGGGATAAAAGCTGGTGGACGCAAAAATAACTATCATGAGGATGAAATTTTGTTCCACTTTTATGCTGTAGGTGGAAGGGGAAAGGGCAGGAGGGGAGAAACACCAGGGAATGTAATTAATACAATTGATCATTTTCTTTATTTGTATTTCTTTGCTTTAGACACTAGTGGTGTACTACTCTTGGTAGTTTACATACTATTCAATACCATTCAGGGTTTCGTGCTCAACGCATTCTAGCTACACCCTCCAGCACTGGAACACTGTTCACTTTAAGTCTCACCAACATGACAGCTAGCTAGTCAGATAGAGAGTGGAAATGACTAAGGGGTGGAAACTGTTTCCTCTTGAAAGGGGAAAACAGGTCATACAACCCTGCTTTTGAGAGTAGCCCAGCTGGAAGGCAGCCTGTCCCTGACCCCTCACCTGTACACGGCCAGGTGGCAGGAATGCAGCTGTTTTGACCCACCTGGACTAAAAATAAAAAAAGTAACAGAGGGACAAGGAGACAGAGAACTGTGAAATGATTGGCCACAAAGCAGCAGTGATAGACAAGGGGGACAGAGGGGCCCTTTGAGAGAGAGAACTGATAGAGAGAGAGAGAGAGAGAGAGAGTGAGAGAGAGAGAAAGGGAAAGAGAGAGACCAGTGTGGGTGTGGAAGGAGAGAACTGTGGCCCAGAAAGGCCAGAGAAGACCAAGAACGATGAACATGGGAAGCAGTGAGGAAGCAGAGTGAGACGCGATCTGCACGTAGGACATCAGCCCACCCTAAACGACCTGAAAGCTGTTAAAGACACATGATTTCATAGGCATTGGGAGTTTCGCATGCAGATTTCACATACATGATCCAAAGATTCACTTGGGGGTTAAATGAGTTTCACAGTAAAGTAGCATTGTAGCACTATCCTCCCATTGTTTATCGATTTGCTCAAACGTCTCCATTGTGAGACTTATTGTTACTGTTTTTGGCACATAGAATACAACACGGGTAGCTTTCCAGTCTTTGCTGTGCGAACAGAATACTCTGGGTAGCTTGCTGGGCTCTCCGAGAGGGGAGGAGGAATCGAACCTGGGTCATCACGTGCAAGGCAAACGCCCTACCTGCTGTACTATCACTTCGGCCCATGGTCCTCTGGTACCACTGGGATTTCCTCGTGTAGTGAGCCAGGTGTGGCTCCCAAATACACAAACGATAGTGAAATTCTTCTATTAAACGCAAAAAGTTATAAAGAAATGGGTCTGTAAGGAAAATTAAAATCAATACTCAAACTACTGGGTGGCATATATAAAGCAAGTATATAGAGAACAAAAACAAGCTATTTATTTCACTTTCTTCCGTGTATCTCCCACCACTGTGCTGAATTCAGGGTTTTATTATTACCTGGGAAACTATTAGAAGTTCTGTTCTGCTATTTTGAGGAAAAGAATTAAAACCTAAACCTATATAATCTATATAAGCTCACTTGTAAGCTGGAAGATCAAGAGACCCAGAACAGAATTCCATTAAAGTAAGGCAGAGATTCCATAGCCATGGTAAAATTATGACACCCAAATATAACCATATAACTACAACAACTAGATTTCAAATGCACACCTCTGATCTAACATTACCTGGGCACTGCAGGAAAACAGGAAAATGGTATATGAAGCTGGTAATAAATTCCAAATGACCTATCATATCTAATAGTAAAAAAGAAAAATAAGAAACTAGTGATACATGTCATTCCCTTCCTCTGCCTCTGAGGAAGCCACATGTTACCTGAACACTTGGGAAACTCACTGCTACAGTCTGCCTCTTACTCCCATGCCTTTTTTTACCCCGAATCTCCAGAAACCCAAAATGGATGCAGAAATAGTGTAATTGTCCTTGAACAACAAGGACAATAAAGTGTTTTCACAGTAAATTGTAAATTGCTGAAAAGAATAAAATTCTGACACATGATACAAAACAATGAAGCAATTACATTAAGTTAAATAAGCAAGTCATGGTGGACAAATAATCTGTGATTTTTCTTTTTATCACATATTTAAAGAGGTTTTTCTTTGAAGGGGGGGGATTTGGGAGTTACACCTGATGGTGCTCAGGGATACTTCTGGGTGTGACCGTTGGCTCCTGGGAGCCAGGAATGTGAACCAGTGTTGGTGGGATATTAGGCAAGAACCTTAAGATCTGTACTCTCTTTTCTCTCTGACCCTTATACTCTCTCTCTCTTTCTCTCTCTCTCTCTCTCTCTCTCTCTCTCTCTCTCTCTCTCTCTGGACAAACTAAGGATAAGCAAATATATAGAGAGAAAGAACTCTCTATGTAAAACTGTAGTTACAAAGGGCCAGAAATGGAAAGAATGGAAGTTGACGTCTGGTTCTGTGCTCAGGGATTACTTCTGGTGGAGTTCTAGTGGAGGGCTTATATGGTCCTGGGGATCGAACCTGAGTCAGACACATGCAAGGCAGATACCTTCCTCATTGTACCATCTCTCTTGCCCCTAAATTGTATTTTTAAGACTGCAAATGAAAAAGGTGAACCCTTAGCAATGCTTTGTGTGATTCCTCACAACCACAATGTTAGATAGATAGATAGATAGATAGATAGATAGATAGATAATAGATAGATTTGATTCAGGGATTGCATGGTCCCTCAGAGTACCACCAAGAGTGACTCCTGAGTGTTAAGCAAAAGAACTACTGGGTATGGCCCTGAAATGAAACCAAACCAAATGAGATTGCTAAAGGCATTGAAAAAAATTGCAGTTATCATTTTGATAGAGTCTTTAATTTAGAAGGAGAAAGATGATTACACTGGGATTAATATTGGACAAAGATGAAGAATCTGCTGCAAGCACACTTGAGATTCAGGCCAGCGATCTCTCACTGCATCCTGAGCCAGTAAGAGTGATATGAGCCAAAGCATACATTGTAGTGAGTAACACAAGCCCCACCAAGGATACACCCCCATCCGAGAACACACACGAGAGTTTTCCATGTAAATATTTATTCAGGAACAGTAACAGTGATTACAAACAATTCTGATTTTGCTTTTGTGGCTCTAATCACAAAGTTGGCATTAAACTCCAGCTGAATTCAGAAGACTATGTTCCATGGGTTTCTCACTTGCCATAATTTCCCATTTCGTGTGGATAAACTTAAGGCAATTCTATGCCTTGAAGACATTCCCTTATATTTAAAAACCAGGCAATTTCCCTTTTGTTGAAATATCCAAAATACGAATTTTCAGACAGCTGATGTAGTTGGCATATTGGCTGTCTTATCATTTTGAACAACCTATCAATATAGTGATCAGAAGGACAGTAATTACTTTCCTAACTCACAAATCTGTGGTTTGCACAGGGCTTTATTGGAGAAGTTCACCTCTCCTCCACGAAGTATCAGAGAAGCTCAATTAAGTACTTGAATAACCATTTCCCAATGGCCCACCATAAGTCTCAAAATTCTATGCCGACTGCTAGCTAGGAGTTCATCTGAGGCTGTGAATTTTTTTTCCACATTGCCATCTCTAGCCTCTCTGTAACCTGCTCAGGCTCCTTATGTAGAGTAGTTGGATCCCAAAGTTAATTATTTCAAGAGAATACTTCTTAGGAAAACATATTGTATCATTTTCTGTTACCCATAGATTCATCTAGATTATGTATTCAAAGGGGAGAGGGAGATAGTGACGTATCCCCCCCATGTCTCAATGGGATAAGCATTCTTATCACATTGTAAGTAGAATAATGCTACAGTCAATTGAGGGGAAATATAGTCACCACACTAAACACTTTAAGGCAAAGACACAATCGAATATGAACAAAACTTGTTTTAAGTTTATTCAAATCTTAAACAAATGCTATTCTTAAAGGCATGGTATCACCCAATGTGATACCATGTGATGTGATATAGAATTTACTTCAGGGTACATTTCAATTTGCAAGTCCCTCTTTTCCCCACCCTCTTTTCTGGGGGACATAAATCTTCTAAGTTGTAGAAAGTCACATCTGTCTCTCAAGGTGGCCTTTTGATATTCATTGAAGCCATAGGCCCGGTAGTATTATGTTGCCCTTTCTTCATCTTACTCCTATCACATAAATGTTTCATAAATCAACATTGTAGGCAGAGATATAAGGGACTCTGGTAATGTATGTTAGGAGAAACACTCTTCAGAGTCTAAGCCAGCTCAAAGGCATGGACAAGGCCTTTGAGAAACAGGACCTATCTAGAGAACACTGGAAAATCTTTGAGATGTGAAATTCCAGGTCCAGAGGCTGGATTCCATGGAAGGAGAGTCTTTACTGCAGGATCAAAAACCCATGTTAAGAATATCAAAAGAATGGGGCTGGAGAGATAGTGCAGTGTGTAGGGCATTTGCCTTGCATGCAGTCAACTCGGGTTCAATTCACAGCATCCCATATGGTCCCCGAGCACCACCAGGAGTAATTCCTGGTTCCTAATGAACCAGGATTAACCCCTGTGCAATGCCAGGTGTGACCCAAAAATCAAACAAAAATTGAAAGAAGACCATTAATAACTCCAAGATCTTTCCATAACAATCACCCTAGTAACAGGCTTTGAGGTAGGGTTAGTTTAAAATTTTGTGCATAAACAAACTTGGCAGAAGCATAAACACACATTTGCCTGCATCTCTCCACACATATTTTCTTACTCTTAGGCCTCTTTTGTCTACATCTCTATCTGTGATGTGTTCTTTCTTACCTAAAAGTACATTTGCCCCCATCTGCTGAAATGTTGAGATGCCAACTTTCTTATTTTATATTATGGATTCTTCATTTTGGAAATTCACTGCTGTACTACATGGGGGTATATATTTGTTATTTTGAACTCTGGAGAAACCCATGTTCTCTCTTCAGTACCCCCATCCCTCTACCCATCCACTTATTTTGCAAATACATTTATTTTACTTCACTCTTTATCTCCATTTGCAATTCCTTTCCATGAGGGAAGGCAGCAGACCTGGAAATCTGGCTAAAGTTCAGGACTGACTTTCCTGCAAAGAGGAATTCAACCTGGGTTCCAGGGCTCCCTTAGCAACCTCGAGAAGAAATTATTTCCTATTGTGTGTAGAATGAATGAAACCTCAGTTTGATGGACACCTCAAAGCAGTGATGAGACTTCAGGTATGTACCACATAGGTGCTCAGAGGAAACTCTAATCAATCCTGGATTTCCCCAGGCACTTCTTTGGGTGACTGAGTAGAGAAGGAAGCAATAGATTCCCTTCTCCAAGGATGCCTCTTCTCTACACACTTCACATTAGTCACCAACAGGACCCTACTTCCCATTGGGTGAGAGTCAACTTTTCCACTGAAAACATCACTCTGGGTTATAGAAAACAATGGATTGATTAATCATGTGTATGTTTAAATTAATAGATGAATTTTAAAATAGAAAAGAATAAGACTCTCATGCAAAACTAGAATGGTTTATGTATCAAAGATCCTCACTCCTTAATAAAGGAACAAGGAGATGCTAGCATAGATTCAAAGATTTCAAAGGACCTCATGCTTGCTGTAGAAATGCTCAAATGAATGTACGGATTAGTATAAAACTTATCATCTATAGGTTAATCTTCACCTAAAGTCTCTGGAACGCAATTTACGTTTTTCTGAACAGGACTAATTTACATATCCATAAGTTTCTGCAACTTAACTTTTGTCTCTAGAGAACTGCAAAGGATCCAAAATCAAAACTGAAGGCACAGGCTTTTAAAAGGTCACATTACCTCCCAAGGCTTTCAAATTCATTCAAGGGATATTTGGCAATCTTGTCTCTCACCCTTTCAAAATATTTCACAATCTTCCCATGTCTTAAAGTATCATCATTATTGATTTAGACAATGAGGCTCCTTTTGTTTTTTTAAAAACATTTTAGTGGTTATATGTCAGATTACAAATCAAATTGCAAGAGAAGGAATAGGCCGCAAGATGTACAATGACAAATAGCTTATTTCCGGATTCTCCTGGGCTCCACATCCTCATTCATATGTAGATTGACTTTCCTGACTCAGTCATTATTTTCCATTAAGAAGATACTCTAAAAAATGAGTGTCCCTAGGAGCCCAGGGAGCATGGTTCTTTTCACTGCAGTCAGAGGAGAATTCCAGCAGATGAGCTTCCAGATGGTCATTAGGTCTTATAGATGCTCATATTTCCCTCCATGCCCAGAAATAAACAGGGGACCATTGTGGAAATCCCGATTCAGCTGTTCAGGACTTTGCATGAACTGCCTAGCAGAAGCCAAATCCTACATAAACAGGACTTCTGGGTGGCCATCCTGGCAGTGTGAAGTATGATTCATGGAAGTGGAGAGTATTAGAGATGACAGAGGTACAGATGACCTCTACAAGGTTCAAATTAGAGCAAATTGAGAAGCAATAACACATCCAAAGAGAAACCAAAGCTGTGTATTATTTTGTCCAAATTCAAACTACTCTCTCAGCAGGGAACACAGCTCATCACAAACATCTCCTCATTTCATTGAACTTGACACCAAACCAACTTCCCCTCTTCAAACTTCTGCTGTGTTCAGACTCCGTTGTAGGATTAACATTCAGTATTTGTCACATTTATTTCCTGACTTTCTCTGGGAACTGAAGTATTTGAATTGCACTGCCTTTAACAAGGAGACTTTCTTTTTCTTATCATGCAAGATGGCAGTGACAGGTACTGGGGCAAACATCAACAACACACATCTCAAAGACTTAAAGTAAACATGAAGCTATCAGACACTCATAGTTGATATGAGTGAGGGCCATTTTTTTTAGTTCAACTGGTCATAAGCGTCATTATCAGAGAGACTTTTATCAACATAAATTTCCATCTCTTTTCATGTTTTTTTCCTTTCTTCTCTTTTTTGTACATGGTTCATATGAGTCAATAGGAATGACTGTGAACACCAAGAAAGTGGCAAGTAAAGATAAAAAGCAATTTCTTCAGCATGAAACAAAAACTCCCACACTACTTTTCTTTTTGGTTAGTTTGCCTTTTGGTGCTGAGGATTGAACCCAGAGCCTCACAACTACCACGGCACTCTACCACAGCTACCTAGAACTCTCCCATTATGCCATCTCCCCATCTCCCCAGCACTGTGATTTGCTTTCTGAAGGGCACATAAGTAGAAGAGTATTCTGAAGAACAGCAGTAGCAGGGAAGGGAGTGCTTTACTGCTGCATGTTTGTCTCTGAAAATTCCTAATGAATTCTGGAGATTAGCTTCATTAGTAGAATTATCAGCTTAGATATGAAGTCATCTACAAAATTTAATACAGAGCCCTTGTAGACCTAACTTCATTTTTGTCACTGTAGAATTTAGGTGAGATCAATAACCTTTTGTATCCACTCACTGTGTTTTCTCACTGCGTGAGAAAACGGTTCCCAGCATTTTGGGGAGTAACAGGTCAAAGAAATATTTCTCCCTCTAGCATACTTTTCTGTTATGTTTTGTTTTTGAACCACATTTGGGGTTCTTAGGGGTCACTCATGATGATGCTCTGGTATTGTGTGCTGCTGGGGATTGAAGCTAGGGCACCTTTGAGCTATCTCCCCACCCTCCAAGTATACAGTTAACATTCTATTTAAAAATGAAAGTATTTAAAAGTTACTTTTATTTCCATATTTTAAAAATGTTTTACTATGCAATACATTCAGTAAAACAAAACAGAAAAATAAAATAAACCATGTAAGTATGTAATTGTCTTTTTTTTTCTTCGCTTGTTTGACTTTGGAACTAAGTGAATCTTTCTAACATACACAAGTGCTCAGATTATAAATGATTATGGCGGAACAACACTGACCAGATAACTAAAGAACTTGAAAGAAGACTGTAATTTTCCTGTTTTAAATATGGAGTTTGATGAAGCTTTCATAAATAGCTTTGGACAGGAAATGTCCATCAAGAAACCATCATTTAGGTAAATTTCAGAAAGCTTTGTTTCTGATGTGAGGTATTTTTCCATCCTATTTGACCATCTCAAAATTTAATATTGGGGGGAAATTATGAAAGAAGCTTCTAGTCAAAAGAAGGAAAGGTTGATTTTAGAATTCTGCACTAGTAGGGCAAAGTGAGAATATTCTCTATTACCAAATCAGAAATTGATGATCCATTCGAATGCATATAAGCTCTTTGATGAAGACAGAAAATTCACAGAACAATTGGATTTATATTCTATTTTATTTCCAAAATGAGTCACCATCCTAAATTTCAAACCCTAATACTTAATTTGCCAAGGGGCCAGAAGTATTAAAAATTTATTTTGTTCATGGATTATATTTCCCCCCTCTTCTTCATGACATTTACACATGCCAAATATAAAGGACCACACATGGATTAAGTAACAAAGGTGTTTTTCCTTTTCAGTAGCACATATTTTATTAGTAAGCTCACCTATGAGAGTAAAAAAATTTTTAACCGGTTTTCATACATAAATATTTATTTTATTAAAATTATTTTATTAAAATGCATATTCATAAATTTAAAAAATTGATCTGAGGTGAATTATCTATTACAAAGTTCCAGTTCGTCTAAGCATCTACAAGGTTAGTTGCCAAAAACTGAAAGTTATTTCTAGAAATTATTTACCACAGATGGTAAGGGAGCAAAGGTGTGTGGCTATTCTTTAAAGTCTCTATTTTATAACATACATGTAAATGCTTACATATTTTAGTGGGACCACGATGCCATGTCCACCAATGAAGTATCATAGTCTCTTCACCATAGGGAGCCCAACTCTCTCTTCCCGATCTCAGTTCTGTGCTCAGAGTCTAAATGTTTGTTTTCACTGAGCCTAGTCTATTCCATTGATTTGTTTCCTTATGCCTAGATATGAGTGAGATCATCCTGTAATTTTCTTTTTTCTTAGTAATTATTTCCCTCAGCAGGACATTTTTCAATTTCATCCATGCTATAGCAAAAGGCAAGATCTCATCTTTCCTAATAGTTGAGTCATACTTCATTCTACATACATGACCACAGGTTCTTTATTCACTTCTCTATCGTTGACCATGTGGGTTGGTTCTTGATATCTGGCATGATCTCAAACTGAGGCTTGATAGCTCAGTTATCAGAAGTATTCCAGTAGTCCAATATTGAAATCAAAGTGTGGAATATAGAGATGTGGTCTTATACATAGTACTCTGTATCAATGTCTTTCTTATTTCAAAAAGTCAGATTTTTAAAATTTTTTATAATCAAATCACTGTGAAATAGACCCTTTACAAAGCTGTTCATGATTAGGTTTCAGTCACACAGTGTTCCTACACCCATCCCTCCACCAGTGTATATTTACTAGCACCAGTGTCCCCAGGTCCCCTCCCATCACCTTCCCCAATCCCAGCCTGCCTCTGTGGCAGGTGCTTTTCTTCTCTGTCTCTGTCTCTGTCTCAGTCTCTGTTTCTGCCTCTGTCTGTCTCTGTCTGTCTGTCGCTGTCTGTCACTGTCTCTCTGTCTCTGTATCTCTGTCTCTCCAAAAAAGACAATTTTTAAGCAGTTACCAAAATAATCATTTACTTCTCTTTTTAAACCAGAGAACAAAGATTTTGTTTTAGACTTTGTAAGAGGGTCAGAGGGATTATTTGGGGAGTAAGGCACTTGCTTGGCATATGATTGCCTTTGGTTGGATCCTCAGCACTATTTAGGAGTAAGCTTGGTGCAGAAAACTAGGAATAGCCCCAGGACGGAAGGAAGGAAGGAAGGAAGGAAGGAAGGAAGGAAGGAAGGAAGGAAGGAAGGAAGGAAGGAAGGGAGGGAGGG
>JAOXYA010065028.1:0-39682 GCA_028565675.1 Sorex palustris | reverse complement strand
ATGGCAGCCGCATAGGAGTCTTGTGGAAAGCAGGTATGAGCCGGGGGTGTGGGGGCGACAGAAACCTCATGGGAAGGCCGCCCCACCCCCGCGTGGCCGCGTTTTCCCGCCGACCCGCAGGGCCGGAGACCCGGGAGGGTCGAGGGGCGGGGTGGGCAGCGCCCCGTCGCCCACCGCGCAGGGGCGCGGCCTCGGGTGGCAGGTGCCCGGGAGCCCGGGAGCGAGCCCGCGTGGGGATGCGTTTGGGAGGCGAGAGAGGAGTAAGCTGGGGCCGGGGCCGGTGGTCCACCCCCACCCACCGGACAGACCCCGCGCCAGGCGCCCCGGGGTGGTTTGCTTTCTTCCTGCACCCGGCGATGATGCCCAAGGATCATTCTGGGGCGGGCTGGGAGGACCCGATGGGACGCAGGGATCAAAACCCGGTGGGCTGTTGTGTGCAGGACAAGGGCCCTCCCCGCTGTGCCGTCGCTCCAGCCCCGGGGAGGGGTTTTCCCCCCAGCTGCGGGAGGGTCACCGCCCTGGTTGTCATTTCCCTCCAACTGCAGACAGGTGTGGTCCTTGGGTGGGAAAAAGTTCAAGGGGGCCAGTGGGCCCAACTGGATGGCTCACTGAATCCACTTTTGATGTGGTGGAGACGTCAGTCCGTCAGTCTGGGGTGTGCCCCACCCACTCACCTCCCAGCTCTGGTCCTGAGGTCTGGCACCCCCACCCCTGCAGATGCTTTCTTTGCTCCTCCCTTCCTGTGTCCCAGGGTTAGAGTTGAGGCTTCATTCCCTGGGATTCCCTCCAACTGTGTGCATGCCCCACAGTGCACCGAAGCCCAGCGGGGTTCCCTGCACGACTGCTCCCCATTTATTTTTTTCACCAGTGCTGCCTCCAACCCATTCTTCAGTTTCGGGTTTTCAGCCTTCTGTGCCCAGAGGGCCACTTTTCCGGCTCTTGATTCAGAAGTTGATCTTGAGTTTGACGTTTCCTAGGGCCCTTTGTGGGCTGGGACTCTGCTGCAGGTGCCTGCACATTTTTTCTCTTCTTTCTTTCCCTTTTGTTGTTGTTGTTGTTGTTTGTTTGTTTGGGGGCCACACCCAGCGGTGCTCAGGGCTTACTCCTGGCTCTGCGCTCAGGGATCACTCCTGGCTGCACTTGGGGGACCATGTGGGATGCTGAGGCTTGAACCCGGGTTGGCCACATGCCCTGCACATTTTCCGGCTCTTGGCATTATGGGTGAGAAAGAGGCAGTTTGCTCTTGAAAACAGCGAGGCCCCCTTTGGCTGTATTTATCCGGTGCTACCTTTAAGGCCCTATTCTCCTTCTCCTCACATACTCTTTTGCCCCCATCCCTCTTCCTAAATGACATTTTTCCTTTCTGAGAGGAGCTGATTCTCTGTTTGAGAACTTAGGTGGAAGGGTAAGCAGCTTTTCCTCAGCGCAGCCAAGCAGAGGGGCCGAGCGCCTTGGGGGCCTGGCTGGGCTTTGGGTTCGTGGTTCCTGCTGTTAGCAGGTGAGGGTCTTCTCGAGGGTCTTCTCAAAGATATTCTGTTGTGATCCCCCAACTTTCTGTGAACTCTCCTATCAGCAGAGCACGGAGAAGGTTTGCTCTGTTTCCGGCAGCTGTTTCTACTCTGGCCTTCTCTGGCTTTGTTTTGGGAACGGACAGTGGTCACAATGGATGATGCTCAGGGCTTCCTCCTGGCTCTGCACTCTGGAATTCCTCCTGGTGGGCTCAGGGGACTATAGCAGGTGCTGGGGATTGAACCTGGGCCGGCTGCATGCAAGGCAAATAAATGTCCAACCCACTCACTGTCCTCCAGCGCCAGAATTTACTTTTTTTTTTTTTTTTGTGCTGCGCAGGGGTTATTCCTGGTTCTGCACTCAGGAATTACTCCTGGCGGTTCTTGGGGACCATATGGAATGCCGGGGATTGAACCCGGGTTGACTGTGTGCAAGGCAAATTCCCTTCCTGCTATGCTATACCCCACCCCCCACCACCAAACTTTCTTGAATTTTCCGCTGGAAGAGTGTGTCAGCGCCTCTCTCTGTGTCTGTGTGTGCATGTGTAGGTGTGTTTGTCGCTTCGTGTCTGTGTGCACACAGGACGTTCATATGCTTCTTCAGGCAAGGCCAGCACCCTCCCCACTGCCCACTTTCTCCAGCCGCCAGCCCTCTATGGCTTTAAGTTTAAAGACTTGCTGGAGACTTAGAGGGGGCGTGTGGACAAGCCACAAATCTGGAATCAGCCCAGCGTGGAGTCCACAATCTCTCCCTGCCAGGAGTTCATTGTGAAGTTTTTAAGACAGAAAACAGAAAAGCAAAATTCTTCTGAACCTCAGGGCCTTTTTTTTTTTTAATCCTTTGAAGTCGTGGCTAAGTTCCAAATTGATTAAGAATTGTGTCATTCCTTCCTGAGCGGGTGACTTTACATGGACTTTTCCTGTTTTGTTTTGTTTTTTTAAATCCCATGCCCCAGCAGTGCTGGGGGACTGAGGGCTGGTGCCAGGCACTAGTTAGAGTAGCAGATGGTATGTGATCAGGCCCTGTGGTGTGTGGGGTACTAGGGGCACACCAGCAGTATGTGAGAGGCCCTGGGAATCGAACTCAGGACCTCAAGCAAGATAAGCAAGCTCTCTGACCCCTCTAACTACTACCCCTCTAGCTACTTTTCCTGCTGCTGGGTTCAAATGATATATTGAGTCAGGGATGTGCTTCCATGGTACAACATGTGCTTTGCACCTAGGATCCCAGGCATTGCCAATAAAAAATACTTGTTATTGTTATGGGAGTCACTATCTCTGGTGCTGGAGGAGGGCGGTGGGGTGCTGGGGATCAGCCCAAGGTCTCACCCAGTTAAGACATGGGCTTTACCACTGAGCCGCACGCATCTGTATTCCCTGTCCCTTGATTTGGGAGGGGCTGCCTCCCAAGTGATGCTAACAGTGCCCAGGGTCACTTCCTGGCAGTGATCCGCCGGTGGCCCGTGTGTGCTCACACCCTTGGATGTGGAGCTGCTCAGGTCCTGCTGTGCTGGAGGCCCACTGGGTCAGGCCCAGTGGTGCTGAGATCTTGGGGCTGACCCCAGGGATGCTGCAGTGGCCATAGGAGGCCGGGGATGGACACAATGATTATTATAACAGCAATGGACTGTCAAAGGCTAGCGGACCCCTAAATGCAGAGGAGTGTGAAGGGCCTTGGGAGGGGAGGGCTGGGCACGGCCCTGGAGAGGGGAGGGCTGGGCACGGCCCTGGGGAGGCTGGGCTGGCAGGGGTCTGAGGTCCCTTTCCGGCTAACCATCCTGGTTGGACTGACTCTCTCCAGGGAGAGACTCTGTCACTGACTGGTTGTTGACAGTACTCTGGGGGCAGGGGAGGGCGCTTGCTTTGCCTGTGTCCGGCCTGGGTTTGATCGCTGGATTCCCTTATGGTCCTCCCCAGTCTCCCCCAGCCCAGCCAGGTGTGATCCCTGAAGGCAGAGCCAGGTGTAAAGCCAGGCGTAGTCCCAAAACTAAAATAGATGAAAAGAAAATGGGGTTTCTTTGGCCCCTTGGAAGGCCTTCTTTCATGTGCAGATGACACTGTGCTGAGAATGAGGAGGGGAGGAAAGAGAACCCCCCCATCCTGAGGCCTCCCTGGAGCCCCCCTCGTTCTCTCCCCAGCCCTTCCCTGCCTGCTCCGAGCCTGGAGTCAGGGCTACTCACTTCTCTCTCAGCACAGGTGCTTGTCCGAGCTTGTCCACGCTTGTCTGCACTGGCTTGCGTGATTTTAGCGCCGAGAGCCTTGGCATCTCCCTGGGGCCTGGTGCCAGGGGTCACCGAGTACCAGGGGTCACCGGGTGCCAGGGGTCACTGGGTGCCAGGGGTCACCGAGTACGAGGGGGTCACCGGGTGCCAGGGGTTACCAGGTACTAGGGGTCACCAGGTGCCAGAGCTTCCAACTCCCCAGTGGGCTACCCTGCCTAGAGAAGGGTTTGTGGGTGGTTTCCTCAAGCCTGGCATGGACCCTTGCGTCTGGGGGTCTGTGGGGCAGGGTTCTGGTGGGAAGCGGGTCTAGGGCTCTCAGACGGTCTCTTGTGGCTGCGGGGTTGTCTTCCCAGCAGGGGAAGCGAAATTGTCTGCCTTACTGGGGTGGTGCAGGCCCTGTGGGCGGGTGTGGGGGGAGGTGTGACCTGCCTGGTGGGGTATGTGTGGGGTGGGCATCCCCGGGCCTGTCCCCCGTGTCCCGGGCATGTTACACCCCACAGCTGCCCGCTACCCTTGTCGCTCCTGGACCGGGGACACTGGCAGCCCTCATTTCCCCCTGGGGGTGCTCACGGGAGTCAGGATCACAGGGAAGGGCAGCCCACTTTTTGGGGGGCAGTGTCTTCCTTGAGGGGTTTGCCTGGCGCCAATGCAGGCCTCCCTCCGGGAACCTGGGGCCTGTCCCAGGAGATGGGGGAGAGGCCCGAGCCGCCTGCAGGGGCTGTGTGCAGGGGAGGAGCGCAGGGGGCAGGGATCACGTCTGACCTCCCCCCACCACATCTGGTCCCCCCTGCACTGCCAGGAGTGAGCCCTGAGCACTGTCGGGTGTGGCCCCAATGCTGGGCAGGGGCCAGGAGAGAGGAGGAAACAGTTCCTGCGGGGGAGGAGCCTCGGACTGGCGGGGCGCCCACAGGGGAGCGGGCAGGGCGGGGCTTAGGGAGCTCGGTGGCCTGTGGTCAGGGGACAGGAAGGCCGCGCTGGGTCAGGAGTGGGCAGGATGTGCCAGCCGCTGGTTCTCGGGCTTTGCTCTCGCCTGGGTGGGCCCCGGGGCCGTCCCGGCCTTGTCCCACGGGAGTGGAGGCCAGGCGATCCGGTGCTGGTGCTGTTCCTCCCCGCACCCTTGGCGGACCCCTGCTCTGTCGCCCGCTCCTCCCCTCCTCTGGGCAGCTGGACCCTGGTGGGCTGAGGGGGGCTGCTCTCCCTCACCCCTGCACCATTCTCACTTCCCTTTGTCTGCTCTTGGTCTCTGACCTCCTCCCCCGCCCCTCCTGCGGTCTGTCCTGGAGCTCAGACACAGCCCGGCAGGACCCACCCTCCACTGCTTCAGGCCAGAGCTCGGCTCAGCACCTAACCTGTCGCTTTTCTTCGCTTTTTTATTTTATTTATTTTTATTATTTTTTTTTTATTTGGGGGCCACACCCAGCGATGCTCAGGCAGGTCTGAGTCCTGGCTCTGCACCTAGGGGTCACTCCTGGCGGTGCTGGAGGACCTTGGCTGGGAGGGCCAAGGCTCGAACCCGGGTCGGCCGCGTGCAAGGCGATACTCTCCCCTAGAGCACCCCTTTCTGCTCTTTCCAAAGAAGGGTCTGAATACACCTCCCAGTGGGCCACCTTCAGGGCCCTTCCCGTCACCCCTCTGTCGCCGTGGCTGAGGGTCACCCTCCCGGCAGGCGGTTCCCACATCCCGCACACTCCACCTTGACCCCATCCTTGGGGTGCCTGATGCAGGCTGTCTGAGGGGGGGTACACCAGGGGTCCCTCACAATAGCCGCCTGGGGCCAGCACCTGCCTCACCCTCGTGTAGCGGATGCTCTTTGCTCCTCGGCCAGCCCCAGGCCCGAGCACGTGGCCGTCACCTTCTTGCCCATCACTTTCTCATCACTCGCACCATGACCACGTATCACACTCACTACCCCTTGCCCCCCCAGTCCCCGCCCATTTTCCTTGACACTTTTCCTGCCCCGTCCAGAGAGCGTGGACTTGGGAGCTGCCGGCCACAGTGTCCCCAGAAAACGAGCCACCTGGCATTGTCACCCACTTGTCTTATGTTCCCTCTGCAGCAGCTGACGGCGACTCTAGTTCAGCCAGTGGTAGGAACTACTTAAAGTGACATAGCAGGGCACAGGGTGGCCTGGACAGCTCTGGACTCAGGGCCCCTAGGGGAGGGCCGGGCCGAGGGGAGCCTGGACGAATGCCCGGGGCCTGGGAACGAGGGTGGGGAAAGAACAAGGGGCTTCTCTGCTCTCCCTTTGCACGGGACCCCTGCCACATCCTCCCAGTGAAAGTGAGTGCCCACCCCACACTGGGGGGCCGGAGACCAGCCGCCCCCGGCCACGTCGGAGCAAAGCCAAGTCACAATGCCTCCTGCCTGCATCCCCTTGCCCAGGCAGGCCCAGGACAAGAGCCAGTGGTCAGTGGCTGCTGCCCTGGGCCCCTCGGGGAGGGTTGGAGGCCTTTGGGACTCTCCCTGTAGGAGCAGCCCCGAGAGGGCAGGGAGGCCTGTTCTGATCTGTGCTTTCCTCTTGGGGCTGGGCAGTGAGTGGACCCAGGTCTGATGCACTTGGAACCGTGCGGAGCTAGAGTTTGAAGCGGGTTGACTCCCTGCCAGGCAGGAACCCTGCCCTCCTGGGTTTTCACCCGGGGCCTCTATCCCAGCCATTGGGAGGCATGGGAGAGATTCCTGTAGCGACCGAGCAGATTGGGGCCGAGGGGTCAGTGGCTCCCCTGACTGTGCCAGGAAATGCAACCCTGAGTGGTGGACACGAGGCCGCTGCCCACAGGCCTCGCCTGGCTGCTCTGGGGTGGCACTGGATGGCCCTGTGGGGTTCCCAGGGGGTATCCAGCAGCATATTCAGGCCTGCAGTGCTGAGGCAAGCCCAGGGCCTCACAGGTCTGAGTCTGGGTCCCGCTCAGCCAGGGGACACAGCACCTATGGGCCCGTGCCTCACCATCCCTGTGTTCAGGGGTCCCTGGGCTGGGAGTGAAGAGGTGGAACCCCCAGAAATACTGGGTGCTGACTGAGAGTGGTAGAGAGAGGCTGGGTCACCTCTGAGAGTGACTTCCTCGTGTGTGGGCATTGACTGCCCACTGGTCAATGTGTGTGTGTGTGTGTGTGTGTGTGTGTGTGTGTGTGTGTGTGTTTGTGCCTGTCTCTGTGTGTGTGTCTCTGCGTCTGTGTGCATGTATGTGTGTGTGTCTGTATGTGTTTGTGCGTGACTTTGCGTGTCTCTGTGTTTGTCCATGTTTCTGTGTTTCTTTATGTGTCTGTGTGTATGTCTATGTGTATTTGTGTATGTGTCTTGTGTGTCTGGGTCCGAAGCTGCTTGTCTGTGTCTGTGTATCTGGGCTCCTTGCGGGGGAGCCGAGTGCCTTTGGCGGGGGGCTGTCAGGCTGGGATGTGGGCGAGAGGGAAGGAAGTCTCGTGGCTTTCTGGTCACACTGGCCCCAGTACCCCTGAGCATCCGGTGGGCGCCTCTCCCCTCTGCTGCCTGTGGGGTGGCTCTAGAGACGTTCAGTTCTGGGCCCTGCTGGCCCAAAAGATGCTCCGGAGCTTGGGTCCCACAGGCTTGTCCATCGCGGAGAGACCAGGGCACTTGGTCGTGCTTCACAGGGGCCTTACCGTGGACGCAGGGGGTCCAGGGCCATGCCAGATGATGCCGGGGTGGGACACATAGTGCTGGGATCACCCAGGGGTGGCCTGGGCCTCACCACGTGCGCCATCCATGTCTCCTGCCGGCTCGCATGTCCAAAACCAAATTCCACTGACCACAAGCTGCAAAACCCTGATTCCGAACCCCCCAAGTGCCTTCTACGGGTCGAGGGTCTGGTGGGAGGACGTGTTGGGCCAGCCCATAGGCAGCTGTCCTCGCCTGCTCATGCCACCACTCAGCCACACGTGGTGGCACTCAGACTCTTGGGGTAGACCTGCCACCCCCCCTCCCCGCAGCCCTTGGACACCCCCGTGGGCGTCCCGGCCTCTGGACTCACCTCCCCCAGGCAGGCTCTGGCTTAATCAGAGTGAGTCAGGCCCTGAGACTGCGAGTGGGCGATAGGGGCCCCAGAGGGCAGGCGCCCCAGGTCTGGGAGCCGGGGGCCCTTTTCTGGGGGGAGGCCCACACCCAGCAGGGCTCGGGGCTTACTTTCTTACTTACCTCTGGGCTCACTCCTGGCAGTGCTCGAGGGACCTTATGGCCACGCTCCAGGCAAGCGTCTGATCCCTGTCCTGGCTCTCAGTCCCAAGGGCCCCGGAATCAAGGCTAAAAGCGAGTGGGATGCTGATGATTAAATGTGGGTGCCACTCCCCAGGGCCTCACTGTGGCGGGTGTTTGGGGGCGGGGCGAACGTTGAAGTGAATTGGGGGGAAGAAACGAAGCTTAAAGCCGACACCCCTCTCAGCACCCGCAGCCCCCATCTCTGGCTGAGGGGGTGTCCAGTGTCCCCCTTCCCTGCCTGCTGCCCGGCTCTCCTGTGAGCACGCTCTCTGCCCCAGGATGTGGGGCCCAAGGACACAGGGATACCTTTCACGTTGCAGCCCAGCCGGGCCGAATGTGCCAGAAGGGGTCAGGTGACTGGGAAGCAGGCTGGGCGTAAGCTAACACCTCCCCGGCCTCCCGCGGCCCCTGCGGAAGGCCTGTCCAGCCTTGGCGCTGGGGAACGGGCAGGACGTGTTCAGGGCCTGGCTCTGCCTGGCCCTCGGCCCCTGCTGGGCCATCTCCAGGCTGGGCCCAGCTGCCAGTCCCCCTCAGCTGCCCTAGGGGCATGGGGTCACTTCCGGTAGATCCCCTGCAGGCTGGGCCAGGCTGTAGGGTGGTGGGCAGAGGGGACAACCCCGGTGACCGGGAGCTCCGGCCTCGCTGGGCCTGTCTCCAGGCTGGTTTATTGACCCAGGAGCATAGGCTTATCTCGAGAGGTGATAGGCCCCTCCTGCCAATGCCAGGCCGCCCGCCCGGGGCTGGATTTAGCTCTGGCCATGCCACTCTGAGGGAGGATGGTGTTGGCTGCCCAGCTCGCTCTGCAGGCCTGTCCTCAGCCCCTCACCCAACCCACCTCAGAGTGCCGGAAATGCCTGTCAGAGCAACGATGTTTGGGGTATGTTGGATTCAGTGACTTGTACCCTGAAAATCAATTTCATCTGGGGAGCAGGGAGGTGGCTCAGAGGGCCGGAGCAGGCCCTGGCATGCTCAAGACCCCCAGTCCGATATCCAGCCTCTTCCATGGCTCCCCTCCATGGCCCACCCCGCACTGCTGACCCTGAGCCCATGGTGTCCCTGGGCCCAGGCCCTGAGCCCTGAGGTCTACAGCGGGTGGGCCAGGATGTAGGGGAGGTTGAGCACTGCCTAAGAGACCGCCCCCAAATTAAATCCTCGGTAATCCCAAATGCTTCTTCCCCTTCCTTCTTTTTTTGAGTAGTTTTTTTAATGATACTTTTAATTTTTATTTTATTATTATTATGATTTTTTTTTGCTTTTCAGGTCACACCCGGCAATGCTCAGGGGTTACTTACTCCTGGCTTTGCACTTAGGAATCACTCCTGGCGGTGCTCGGGGGACCATATGGGATGCTGGGAATCGAACCCGGGTCGGCTGCGCATAAGGCAACCGCCCTACCCTCTGTGCTGTCGCTCCAGCCCCTTCCCTCTTTTTTTTGTAGGCGTTGCCATGGTGCTGGGGGTTGCCTCTCTGGCTGTGGGCAGGTGCCTGGCCCCAGTGCGAAGGGATTTGCTTTCTTCAGTCTTGGTGCCTGAGCCTCTCCTAGGGGTTGTGCTCACCAGGGGTCGCTGTGGTGCTGGGATCACCCCTGTATGTGGGCAGTACTGGGGATGCAGCTCACAGCTTCAGGCTTGAACAGTGTCTTTAGCCACTACCCGGCCCCCAAACCAAACGTCTAGGTCCCAGCTGATGGTGCTGGGGGATCCTTCCCACCCCAGTGCTTGGAAGCGGGTGTGCAGTGGCGCCGGGGCTGCGCCCAGACCTATGAGATGGGCCCAGTGGGTGGCTCCGTCTCTCTCTTGGCCCACAAGCAGTGTTTTGGCAGGACTTAAAGATCAGGGCTAGTAGAACGTAGTCACGGTAGGGCTGGAAAGGCACTGGAGGACACTTGGCCCAGTCCCAAAGACTGGACAGCACCAGAATCGCGGCTTCATCAGGGATGGGCTCAGGGCTCAGCTTGTGAAGGTGATGGGGATCTGGTGACGGGAGCTTCCTGCTCTGGGACGTCTGTCTGAAAGTCTGTTTGTATCTCCTGTGCTCTCAATTTTTTTTTTTTTTGCTTTTTTGGGTCACATGCGGCAATGCACAGGGTTTACTCCTGGCTCTGCACTCAGGAATTATCCCTGGCAGTGCTCAGGGGACCAGATGGGATGCTGGGAATCGAACCCGGGTCGATCGCGTGCAAGGCAAAAGCCCTACCCGCTGTGCTATTGCTCCAGTCCCGGTCGGTTTCTGGGCCACACCTGGTGGTACTCTGTGCTCAGGGGTCACTCCTGGCAGGGCTCGGGGAGCCGTATGGGGTGCCGGGGATTGAACCGGGGGCAGCCACATGGAAGGCAAGCATTTTCCCACTGTACTTCGCCCCGGCCCCTCTTGATCTAGTTCTTGCGCTGGGGGCCTGAGGGGCTGCGTCACTGCTGACTCGGGAGGAAGGTGCCAGAAAGTGTCGGACATTTCCGGATGGTGGGAACTGATTTCTGGCCTCTCTCAGGATTGACTCACTGGGGCCCTGCTGGGGGTGGTGGGGGCGAGAGAGGGGAGGGGGGCCTAGTCTTGGGGAGACTGTGGTTTGGAAGGCCCCACGGAGCCTGCGTTCTGCCCCCCACCTGTCCCCCTGAGCGTTGTCTCGCCGCGCTGTTCCTCAGAAGGAGACAGTGAGGGGTCTGTCTCATTCATTTACTTTTTACTTTAATGTGGGGTTTGTTTGGGGTGCTTAGATGATGCGCAGGCGCTACTCCTGGCTCTGAGCTCAGGCTCAGTTCTGGAGGTGCTCAGATGCCCTTTGGGGTGCTGGGGGTTGAATTGGGTCGGCTATGTGCAAGGCAGGTGCCTAGCCCCGGGCTTTCTGTGTCTGTGGGTATGGAGTGCTGGGGTATCACCACGATGCCTGTACGCATCCCTGGTGATTGGCATTGACTAAGAGGGGGATTCTGACTGTCCCTCCTGTGCCCATGTGTGGTCAGGGTGGGATTCGGGGAGAGCCCCTGCCACGACCATGTGTGGTCTTTCATTCTTCGCGGGTTTGTGTTTCAGAGGAGGTTTTGGCTCACACACAGACCGGGCTGAAGTGAGGTTCCCTTGGCACGTTCACCCCCAGCCTTGGCAGTGATGCTTGGCACCAGGCCAGCCACTTGTTCAGGTCCCTTTTGTCACCGGCCAGTTTCTGCAGGTTCATGTGCACGCCCAGAGCTCCTGGGGGTTGGTGACTCCCCAGGGGGCGAGTGCAGTGAATTGCCACAGGATAACTGCGTTGAGGCTCCGATCCCCATGCCCTGGCCGGATAAGCTCTCCAGGAGCAAAGTGCGCCCTGTGCCATGCCAACAGCTGGACCTGACTCCTACCACCTCTGACCTCACACCTCCCTTTCCTGACCTCACACCCCCACCCTTGACCTCACACTCCCATCCCTGACCTCACACCCCCTTCCCTGACCTTACATCTACCACCCCCTGACCTCACACCTGCCTGTCCCTGACCTCACACCCCATCCCTGACCTCATACCCCATCCCTGACCTCACACCCCCATTCCTGACCTCACAACCCCCTTCCCTGACCTCACACCTCCCTTTCCTGACCTCACACCCCCTTTCCTGACCTCACACCTGCCTGTCCCTGACCTCACACCCCATCCATGACCTCACACCCACCCTCAGACTGCCTCTCCCTGAGCCCTAGCCCCAGCTGTCCTTGTGCTTTGGGGGCACGTTCCCAGTTGGGGCGTTGCTCCAGCCCCTGTCTGAAGGTAGCGGGTTCAGGTTCAGCAGAGCCTTTACCTTTACCTCCTGCCAGACCCCCAGCCGGGATACCACTTTGGTGAGTGAGAAGTAGGGTGCCGGCCCCGGGGACCCCCCTGCTCACCGTGTTCCTCCATCCTTGTCCAGGCTTGTGTTTGCTCCATAAGACCACCATCAGGGCTGGAGCCGCCTCACCTGGCTCTGGGGTCGTGTCAAGCACCGTGTGGTTTTGGGGCGTCGGGTCTGCTGGTATCTTCGAGATACAGTGCCCTGATTTTGTGGCACCTTCTGGCCATGAATGTGGACATCTGGCACTGGGCTGAGCTCAGCGCGGAGTCTGGAGTGCAGGGGAGAAATTATATCCGGGGCCTGAGCACTGAGGGCAATTTAAGGGCCTGGTGGCTGCTGTTGTGGGGTCCCCTGCTACCGTGGGGGCCCTGAGCAAGGCCCTGTTTCTCCACTGGGCTTGGAGCTGGAGGCGCCAGCTGCGCTCTGGTCTGTTGAGTGCGGGACAGTGTCCCCTTTTAAAGGGAAACCCGCCTTTACCTTGTTGTTCTCACTGTGCCATTCGGGAAGCCCCAAACTAAACTCTTTTCCTCTCGCCCAGGTCCTCCACGCGGCCAGAGGTGGCCAGCATTGAGCCGCTGGGCGTGGATGCCAAGCAGTGCTCCCAGAGGGCCGTGGTGCACGCCCGCCCCGCGCAGCCCGCCCGACTCACCAGCATCATCCTCGCCGAGGACGTCAGTAAGTACCTGCACCCGCACCCACACCCAGGGCCCTCCCAGCCTCTGTCCCTCTGTCCCTCTGGGTGGGCACCAGCCTTTGTCCTGGGCTGTCCCACGTCACCCATCAGCCTCAGGCTTCACTTCTTCTTTTTTTGCTTTTTGTGTCACACCTGGTGGTGCTCATGGGCTGCTCCTGGCTCTGCACTCAGAAATTACGCCTGGCGGTGCTCGGGGGACCATACGGGATGCCGGGGATCAAACCCGGGTCGGCTGCGTGCAAGGCAAGCGCTCTCCCACTGTGCTATCGCTCCGGCCCCAGGCTCCCCTTCAGAGTGGGCATGTAGTGTCCACATCCCAGGCTCCATCAGCCCCACGGGCTGCTAAGTGCTCAGAGAAAATGAAGCCATGCTCTTTGCCTGTTTGGTCAGGCTGCGTTCGAATACTCCTCCCCAGGAGGGGTGAGGTTTCCTTAGTTAGCACCTGGCACCCAAGCGTTTTTTGGGTGCTGGCCGGTTACTTACAAAACCAATGTTTCCACCAGAGAAGACAATGGGGTTCTGGGCAGTGCCTCTATCCCGGACAGCACCCCAGGGGTGAGAGAGGGTGTAAAGGTCAAGGCGCTTCCCTCCGTGAGGCTCAGCAGTGACCCTGGCACCCCATAGGGTCCCTTCAGTGCTGCTAGGTGCGGCCCTGGAGCACAGGTGCAGCCCTCAAACCCAAAATAATAGATGAGGGGCTGGAGTGTTAGCACAGTGGGTAGGGCGCTTGCCTTGCATGAGGTTCGATCCCTGACATCTCATATGCTGCCTGCACACCTCCAGGAGTGAGCCAGTACAGAGCCAGGAGGAACCCCGGAGCACCATCAGGAGTCGCCCAAAAACAAAATCACAAATAACTGTCACTGTCACTGTTCTCCCATTGTTCATCGATTTGCTCGAGTGGGCCCAGTAACGTCTCCATCGTGAGACTTGTTACTGTGTTTGGAGTATCGAATACATCACGGGTAGCTTGCCAGGCTTTGCCTTGCGGGTGAGATACTCTCCGTAGCTTGCTGGGCTCTCTGAGAGGGGCAGAAGAATCGAACATGGCTGGGCCAGGCCAGCTGCGCATGAGGCAAACGCCCTACTGCTGTGCTATAACAGATGAATAAAACGAAATGCATCCCAGCAGCCCTTATTCATACCTGTGGGCCTTTCGAGGCTCTGAGAAGCAGGTTCCTGAGTGCAGTTGGGGGCTGGCGTGTTGCTCGCTGGGTGTTAGCTCTGCATACTCACCCCAGCCTGCCCCTGGCGGCCACTGTCCTGCGGTGGCCCTTGTCCCTTAGCCTGGTGGCACGCAGACCCCAGCTGGCTTTTCCCAAGGAGGGGTCTGCCCGCTCTCACACTGGTGCCATGTTGCTAGCACCCAAGGCAGGACAGTGTGGCCATGCCCAGTTCTCTGGCCCTGCCTGCGTCAGCGTATTGGGGTGCCCAAGCTTTGCGGGGTGCGGGTGGAGGGAGTGAGCCTGCTGAGCCCTGCCCGGTCTGCAGCCACAGGCCAGGTCCTGCGCTGTGACGCCATCGTGGACCTCATCCACGGCATCCAAATCGTCTCCACCACCCGCGAGCTCTACCTGGAGGACTCACCACTGGAGCTGAAGATCCAGGCGTTGGACTCGGAGGGTGAGTGCCCAGGGCCCCGCCAGAAAGCTGCCGGACGGGCCTGCAGGGGTCCCTCATCCTCTCAGGAGAACCCCAGGCCATCGTGGGGAGGGGCCGGGGTGTCCTGTTGAGCGCTGCCCAGCCCTGAGGCCTGCATCTGACCGGAGGCCCTGCCTGGGGGCGGGTGGTGCTGGCTCTGCCTTGTCAAATGTAGCCTTAGAGGCAGAACTGGGGTCACTGCATACTTCTGGACTCTGCATCTGACACTAGACTTTGAGCCTGGTGGATATCTGGCAAACGCTTATTTGTCTGAATTGCTTCATGTTTTCCCGGCACAAACTGAGACTGGATTCTTGGGTTTTCCTGGTTGGCTTTAGACTAGGCTATGAAGTGCCACTTCACAGAGGGCCGCGTCACATAGACCCACTTCACACAGAGTCACTTCACAGGGTCACTTCACACCGGGTCACTTCACATGGGGTCACTTTACACAGAGTTTCTTTACTCAGGGTCACTTCACACAAACCTCCTTCATACAGGGTCACTTCACACGGGGTCACTTCACACAGAGTCACTTCACACAGGGTCACTTCACATGTGGTCACTTCACACAGGGTCACTTCACACAGGCCCATGTCACTTTGGTCACTTCCCACAGGGCCACTTCATAGAAGGTCACTTCACAGAGTCACTTTACACAGGGCCACTTCACACAGGGCTACTCACTTCACACAGAGTCACTTCACAGAGGGTCACCTCCATGGTCCAGTTCACACAGGTCACTGCACTAGCCTTGCTGGCACCTACGTGCCCCACGTTGTGGGGTTTTTTTTCCACCTTCTTACTGAAAGGACCAAACGTGTGACAGATCACCACAGTCAGAAAGCCTTCGAAGCCCAAGCAGTCAGGATACTCTCTTGGCTGACAGTCGCTTGTCGGCCACCGACCTACTCTGTGGTTGTGTCCGCCCTCACCACACGGGCAGTGGGGCAGCGCTGGGGCACCCCGCCTGCCCTGAGGCTGGGTTGCAGCCTGTTTCCTGGGTCCTGGTGGCCGCTCCCTGGGGCCTGCCTGGCTGCCTCTCGCCCTGTTCGGTCCCTTCCACCAAGGCCAGTGCTGGGTCACCTCTCCCCAGAGACTGCCCTGGGTCTTCTCTTGCACCTCGGAGAAGAAAACGTCTCTGGGCTCATGTTTCCCAGAGATGGGGCTCGCCTTCCCTCCCTTTTCTTAGCTGCCACGTCCACGGGGCGAGTGGCCTCCCTGACAGATGCCGTATAGGAATGGCCTGTGCGATCTCTGGGCTGGGGGTTTGGGAAGGGAGACCAGGCCCTTGTGGCCATCACTGCCCAAGAGAGGCCCTCCTGGCCCCTTCCCTTGGTCCCGGGAGTGAGCTCGGTGCCCCTCTGCCCTCTGCCTGCCCTCCCAGGGAACACATTCAGCACCCTGGCCGGACTGGTCTTTGATTGGACAATTGTGAAGGACCCAGAGGCCAACGGCTTCTCAGATTCCCACAATGCACTGCGGTAAGAGGAGGGGCAGCAGGACGGGGTGGGGTGTGGGTGGCGGTGTCCCCCTCTGACTCTGTGGGGCCTGGGGCTTTCTGCATCCCCCGTGAGGGGCCCAGACGGTGCCAGATGCAAGGACACTCCAGGCCTGATTTGGGGGTGGGGGGAGGGGTCGGGGGCCTTGTTCTGTGGGTCACTGTCAGGGAAGCCGGCGTGTTCCGCTGCTAAAGAGAAAGCTCCCCCCAAGTCTTTCCCGGGGTGCAGGAAGGCTTGTGTGTGGCCCCGGTGGGAGTCCAGCCAGGACAGCGGGCGGCAGGTGAGGGCTACTGGGCCAGTCACTCCGGGTCCAGTTGCACCATCACGGCTGCCCGGGACTGGGTTCTGACTGCTCCTCCCTGCGGGGCCAGCCTCAGTTCTCCCGACAGCCCCGTCGGTGCGGATGGCGCTAACTCAGGCCCGGAGCAGAGCTGGTGGCCCGACAGCACTCACAGTGGCCCTTAGGGTGAGGGACAGGGCAGAGGAGGAGGCCCCCATCCCCAGGGCTGGTGTCCACCACCCCAGGGGGGCACAGCAAGTGTGTGAGGGGCAGCGGGAGGGAAGCGTTCAGAGCCCATCCTTACCCCGTCACTGCCGGCCTCAGGCTTGAGTGGGTGGACAGTCCAGAGGGAGGGTTGAGGCTGGGAGGGGCGGGGCGGAGAACTGGAATAACGAACAAAAAACACAATAGATCACCAACTGGACAGCAGTTCAGTTTACCCTATGGGGTGCCAGGGATTTAATTCGGGATGGCTGCCTGGCCCTCGGAGAAGTTGCAGGTCCACCACGAAATGTGGTTTCCTTAAACTCCGTGAGAGCAAAATGCCCACCCGGTGCCCCCCAGTGATCTCAGTACACATTTGTTTGCTCCACTTGGGCATCTACTGGGACCCACTGTGGAGCCCATGGTCTCCTGGTCCAGTTAGAGGCTGTTCTGAGGCATGTTACTGGGGTATGTCCCCAAACGCCACCCACTGCCGGGGGCTGCCCTGCCCGTGTGAGCACCTGGCACTGTGGGGAAGTGCCCACACAGGCGGGGGGGTGGGGGGGCTGAGCTGGTCCCACCCCTCGGCCCTAACACCCTGCACCTTCCCAGGATTCTCACCTTCTCGGAGTCGACCTACATCCCCCCGGCCTACATCTCAGAGATGGAGAAAGTCGCCAAGCAGGGGGACACCGTCCTGGTGTCGGGGATGAAGACTGGAAGCTCCCGGCTCAAAGCGCGGATCCAGGAGGCCGTGTACAAGGTGGCCAGATGGGCAAGCGGGGGGCCAGGGCCCTTCCTGGGGGCAGCTGTTCCCCTCCCGCCCCTTAGGGGCTCTCTCCACGGCAGCTTTGGGTGTGAGACCAGGTTTTGGGGGTCACTTGCAAGGCTGTGGGGGGCCCAGCTCCCTCCTGCTCGGTTCTCTGGCCCCAGGCCCAAGGCTTCCCTCCAGCTTATTTTCTTCAAGTTCTCTGGTTCTGTGAGGTCCAGGGGTTGCCCCCCCGTCATTGCCCCTGCTCTAAGGTGGGGCTCAGTCCCAGGTGGGAGCTCCATCTCGGACCCCTGCCCCCCCACATTGGTCCGGCCTCCCCTGCACCCACTTCTCCATCAGCGCCCACTTTGAGGCTGGGAGGGACTGAGTGAGGTTTGGGCGAGAAATAGAGTTCCTTCTGTTTTTTTTTTTTTATTTTGGAGGCCAAACCCAGCTGGTACCCAGGGCTGACTCTGCACTCAGGGATCACTCCTGGGGCTCACGGGACCCTGTGGGATGCCAGGGATTTAATTCAGGACTGCCGGCTGGAAGTTCGAAGGCCAGCTGGAAGGTGGTGTGGGGTGCAAGGTGTAGGCCCCCCAGAGACTGGCCTGAGGAGTGGACTAGGCTTGATTTGGGGGTCTTGCTTGAAGATTCTTCCAGGATCTTTCCTAGGGGTCAAGGAAGATGGGCAGAAGAGGAGTGGAGAACAGCCGGGAGGGCACGCTGGCTGGAGTCTTGTGTCCCCCCGAACCCCCCACCTCCTCTTCAGCTCTCTGCAGCTTTTTAACCTCTCTAGTCCTTCGGGGCTTTGTGGGGTGAACCCCTGGGGTCCCCATCTCCATAGACCCCCTCACTCCTGCCCCCCACTTTCCTTCCTGGTTGCTTATCGCTGAAATCTCCTGTTGGGGGTCTCCTATTCTCTGAGTTCTGGGGTCTTGGGCCTGGCTCTGGGTGTGCCTTACTGACCCCCAACTTTCCTGCACACACAGGAGCAGGCTCAGGCGCCCTAATGCCTCCCACACCCCTGCCCTCCTGCCCCCTCCCCGCCCCCACACTGTGCCTGTCCCCACCTCACCAGCCCCCCATCTCCTCCATGCCCAGAATGTCCGGCCGGCAGAGGTGAGGCTGCTGATTCTGGAGAACATCCTGCTGACCCCCGCGTCCGACGTCCACCTGCTGGTGGGCACCTTCATCCGCTACCGGGTGCAGAAGATCAGGCAGGGAAAGATCACCGGTGAGTCCTGCCCTGGGGTCACCATGTGGTTCTGCCCTGGGGGGGTCATAAATCGGGTTCTGCCCTGGGGGTCACTGTTGGGTCCCACCCTGGGGGTCACTATTGGGTCCTGCCCTGGGGGTCACTGTGGGGTCCTGCCCTGTGGGTCACTGTGTGGTCCTGCCCTTGGGGTCACTGTTGGGTCCTGCCTCAGAGGTCACATTAGACCCTGCCCTGTGGGTCACTGTCAGGTCCTGCCTTGGGGGGTCACTGTCGGGTCCTGCCTTGGGGGTCATTATCCTGTCCTGCCTTGGGGGTTACTGTCAGGTCTTGCCCTGGGGTCACTGTCAGGTCCTGCCCCTCATGTGTCGCTGTCAGGTTCTGCCCCCTGTGGGTTGCTGTGCAGTGCTGCCCCACAATGTCGGGTCCTGCCAACGTACCTTTTGGTCGTGCCGCAATGCACAGAACACACAGCACAGAGGGCCCGTGGTCGGTGATGCCATCTGCTGCTGACGCTGACAGAGTTCATGGCGTGTCCATCACTGACTCCCTCTCCCAGACCGCAGCTCAGGGTCTGTTGGGTCCCAGCCCCCCCGGCCCAGCCCAGAGTCTGTGAGTTGTGAATATGGCTGACCTGGGTGTGGGTCACACACACACTGGCCCTTTGGGGGTCTCCGTGCTGTGGCGAGGCACCTGTCTCTGGACAGTGTGTGTGTGTGTGTGTGTGTGTGTGTGTGCACACGCGCGCTATGTGAGGGATGTATGTGGTGTGTGGGTGTGCTTGTGTGGTATATACTATGTGTATGATGTGTGAGGGGTGTGTCTAGTGTGTTTGTGTGGTATGCACTATGTGTGTATGGTGTGTGGGTACATAAGATGTGTGTGTGTATGTATGGGGTGTGTGTATTGTTTCTGTGTGTATTGTGTCAGCCACAGCCCCACCCCTCCAGAAACCACACCAGCCTCTCTCAGGACATCCAAAAGACCCCCAAGGACAGAAATGAAGGAAGACCGTCTTCCCACTCCTCAGCCTCCCCTGAATTCTGTGTTATATACTGGAAGCTTCCCCAGGATGCTCGCCCTGGGCCACCCTGTGATGGGAGGCACTGAGCTAGGTCCCAAGAGGCGTGCCAACACCCAGTGTTACTGTGTTGGAGCTCGTGGCCCAGGAGAAAGCGTGTCACTGTTGAGGCTTTGCTTTGAACCTCACCTCTGCCGCACGCAGCCGTGGGATGCTTCCGGCCAGCTTCCAACGGGCCCCCTTCTCCAGGGCAGGCATGTCCTGTTTCAGGAGCCTGTTAGCACAGCTCTGCCGCCCGGTGGCTGCTGTGGCTGCTGCCTGGGGAGGGGTCAGTGGGAGGGGTCAGCGGGCTGCTGCCCAGTGGGTGCCTGGCATCGTGCTCGATGTCGCCACCTGCAGGCTGCAGGAGTCAGCTGGTGAGGCGGTCGGTGCTGCTGGCCCGATTCTTCCCCTGGGTTATGGCCTTCTCTCCCCCAGAAGGGGCTTGCTCCCAGGCTCAGAGGGCGACCTCCCTTCTGTGAGGGGAGTGGGGCGACTGATTTTTGTGAAGACAGATACACAGAAAATTGGCTGCAAGTTATAGACCCAGTTTCCCACCCCCAGTGGGATCCCACAGCCTTGGGCCTTTCTAGAAGCCCCATGGGAGATGCAGCTCTGGCGAGCAGAAGTGAAGGACCCACAAACTCTGCCCAGGTGGCCACGCTGCTGGCGGTGAACTGCAAAAAGCACAAAAATGAAAGCTCACGCCTGGACTTTCATAGAGCATGGTGTGGGGGTCGGGGAGACGCAGCAAAACTAAAGTGTCGAGACAGGAGGAAGTGGAGCTACAGAGAGCGCAGGAGGGAAGGCGCGTGTCGTGCGTGTGTCTGTTTTGGGTCACTCACTGGTCCCCTAAGCTCTGCAGGGGCCACTCCTGATTGCAGAGCCTGGAGCGGCCCCTGCGCACTGCCCAGTGTAGCCCAAGAAATAATAAGATTTAAAAAGATGAAAATGGGGCTGGAGCGATAGCACAGCAGGTAGGGCGTTTGCCTTGCATGCGACTGACCGGAGTTCGATTCCCAGCATCCCATATGGACCCCCGAGCACTGCCAGGAGTAATTCCTGAGTGCAGAGCCAGGAGTAACCCCTGTGCATCACCGGGTGTGACCCAAAAAGCAATAATAATAATTAAAAAAAAAAAGACAAGGGGCTGGAGCAATAGCACAGAGGGTACGGTGTTTGCCTTGCACACGGCAGACCCAGGTTCGATTCCCAGCATCCCTTATGGTCCCCCAAGCACCGCCAGGAGTAATTCCTGACTGCATGAGCCAGGAATAATCCCTGTGCATCACCGGGTGTGACCCAAAAAGCAAAAAAAAAAAAAAGATGAAAACACAGAAGAGGAAGGTCTGCAGTACTGGGGCGAGGCTGGTGGTGGGATGGGCGTGGGGTCCTTACTTCTTCTCTCTCCTCCCCTCTCTCCCTTTCTCTCCCCCCTCCCACACGCAGAGCTCACCATGCCTTCCGACCAGTATGAGCTGCAGCTGCAGAACGACATCTGGGACCCCGAGGGAGACCCGCGCCGGCCAGTGGCAGTGCTGGCCCAGGACACATCGACGGTCATGGCAGTGCAGCTGGGCCAGAGCAGCCTGGTCCTGGGCCACAAGAGTATCCTTCCCGCCGCCCCACCGGAGCCGCCGTCTGGGAGGCATTTTTTTTTCTTCTCTGAAAGCTCTGTGAGGCTAAAAATAGCCTCGTTTCTCCTCCAGGTCTGAAGCGCAGAAAGAACCAAAATAGCAGCCTGGCGGAGTGGCACTGCTTACCTCCGCGCTGCTCCGTGGATAGGCGCCGGGTGGGAGGGGGGCCTGGCCGCTCGCTCGCCTCCGCGGCTCTCCTTACTGGCTCATCCCTTTCCTGAGCCCTGCGGGGATCGGGCCCCCGCAGAGCCATGCTGCTGTCCTGGTCTTTCCCCCTTAACTCCGCTCTCAGGCCTGCGCATGCAGGAGGCACCCCGGCTCCCAAACAGCACCATCTACGTGGTAGAGCCCGGATACCTGGGTGAGTGCGGCAGGGCCGCCAGGGGCCAGGGAGTTAGGACGGTAGGCTGGGGGCTCATCACAGCTGACACAGGTTTATCCCCTGGCAGCCCGTAGAGCCCCCCCCCCCCCAGCCCCTGCCAGACACCAGCACTGCCAGCCTCAAACCCAGCAAGCAAATTAAAAAGTCCATCATGGCCAGGAGGTAGTGCAATGGTTAGGGCACATGCTGACCCAGGATGGATTCTCGGTACCGCATGGTCTCCGAGCACCATCGGGTGTGGTCCCAGAGACCCCCCAGTGTCCCAGGGTGGCCCAGGTGCCCAGCACACAGCGCTTGAACAGCACCCACCCTCCGGCCCGCACACTGATGCTGGCCCAGCGGGCCAAGAATCACTGGTGCGGCCTGAGTATTGCAGGGGCAGAAAACAAGCAGTTCAAAGCAGGGCCCCAGGGGGTGAGTGTGGAGTACCCTGCTATTCTCCCCTCACTACAGAAAAGTCAGCAGCAGCGGGAGAAGGAGGGAGAGATGGGGCTGGTGGGGGATCCCTCTCCTGATGGACACCCACGGCCAGGGGCTGGCGGTCAGCTCTTCACAGAGGTACCTGTGAGGTCCTGTGACACTGAGAGGTCCCCAGGCAAGAGAGCAAGGGGTAGGCCAACATCAGGGAGACACTGAGGGGGACACGTAGTACCCCGGGTCACCAAGAAATGCGTCCGTCCATCTGAGTGGACACGGGGGTGAGGACACTGAGGCGGTCTAGGCACCCACTCCTGAGCTCTGAGGCTGTCTCCGAGGGCCTTGTTGGTGCCCCATGAGGTCATGAGTGCTGTGGGACAAGGGGCAGGAGGGGTCTTCCCTTGGGGACACTCTCGATGCCTCGAGTGTCTGGACTCTGCTGACATGGGGTTTGGAGGAGGAAGAGGTAGGCGCATGTGTATGGGAGTGTCTGGGCTCTGCTGGACATGGGGTTTGAGGGAGGATGTGGCAGGCACACGTCGGGGGAACGCGGGGCAGCAGGAAAGGTTGCAGGCCAGGCTGTTGCACAGAAGCTGCTTAGGCCACAGGTGGCTCTGGCAGGAGAGGGCTGGGACTATGGCGTGTAGGGGAGAGTTATGTTAGGGTGTGAGCTGGTGGGGCGGGGGGATGGGCATCCAGGTAGGTGTGCTCAGTGCTGGCATGAGGACAGAGACCCACTGTGCGTTCAACATGTAGAGCAAGTGGGTTCATAGCATAGAACACCTTGGATTCAGGATGTAGACCCACTGTGGCTTTGGGGTGTAGACCCGCTGTGGATTCAGGGTGTAGACCCACCGTGTGTTCAGGGTGTAGAACCGCTGTGGGTTCAGGGTGTAGACTCACAGTGGATTTAGGGCGTAAACCCACTCTGGGTTCAGGTTGTAGACCCACTGTGGGTTCAGGGTGTAGATTCACTGTGGGTTTGGGGTGTAGAGCCGCTGTGGGTTCAGGGTGTAGAGCCGCTGTGGGTTCGGGGTGTAGACCTGCTGTGGGTTCATTGTGTAGACCCGCTGTGGGTTCGGGGCATGGAACGGCCATGGGTTCAGGGGGGGCTGTATGGAATCTGGCCCCAGGCCGCCTCTGCTTTAGTGTGTGATGTGCTGTGGCAGGGTCTGAGTCTGCGACCGTCAGAGTGGCTGTGGCCTGGTGGGCCCCGTAGGCCCTGAACTGCCGCCAGGAACTGTTCTGTCCCGAGGCTCAGCTGGCGGCTTGCTGGGTTCCATTCTTAGCGCTTCTCCCTTCCAGAGTGGGGTTCCAGGTCGGGGCTTGTAGGTGCGTGTTCCTTCCTTCCTCAGCTGCAGGCCCCGTTCTGAGGGGTCAGACCTGCCACCTGCTTGTTTTGTAGGGTTCACGGTGCACCCCGGGGACAGATGGGTTCTGGAGACAGGCCGCCTGTACGAAATCACCGTTGAGGTGCTTGACAAGGCCGGCAACAAGGTGTTTCTGTCCGACGTGAGTGCCCGGCGGTTGCAGGGGGGGTGTCTCCTGAGTTGGGGTGCTGGCATTGGGCAGCATCTCATACCCTGTGGCATCAACCTCCTGCTTTGCCCTTGGGACAGTCTGTGGATGCCAGCGCCTGGTCCCACTTCTGTGCCCCTCCCCCGTGCTCCTGCCCCCCGTGTGTGCGGACATGCCCCTCACTGCTCCTGTGCCTTCCAGAACATCCGCATGGAGACATCACTGCCTCCCGAGTTCTTCGAGGTCCTCTTCTCCTCACAGAACGGCTCGTATCATTACGTCAAGGCTGTGAAGAGAGGCCAGACCACCATCAAGGCCGCCCTCACCTCCGTGATAGACCAGGCGGGTGCAGACATGACCCCCTGCTGGCGAAAGCCTGTCTGGCCCTTAGGCTTATGGGGGTGTGGGTGAGGGTCGGGATCCCCCTCCATGGCCCTTTTTGGGACCCCCTCCTCTGTGCTCTGCTGACCCCCAGCCCTTCTGTGCGTGAGAAAGAAGAGGGGGCTCAGGTGTGCCCCAGCCAGGAGCATGAAGCCCCCTCGTGCTCTTGGCAGCTGGGTACCCAGCCTTCCCTCACCCCAAGAAATACACTCCTCCCTGTCACTGAGAAGCAGTCTGCCCCTGCTCTGGGAGGATTGCTTTGGTGCCTGTGCCTCGGTTTCCCTCTCTGTAAAGTGGGGTACTCTGAAGAGGAAGCTCAACAGCATTCACTTGAGTAGGATTTCAGAGCCATGGAAGCCACGTGCAGGGGGTCCAGCATCATCCTGTCCCTGCCCTCAAAGAATCTACCTTTGGGACCTGACCTGGACCCCTGAGCCCCAGGAAGGGGCGGGTTCTGGAAAGGGAGAGTTGTCACAACCTGATTGTCTTGGTGACATCCTGTGCCCCTTGCAGGATGGAGGTGTCCATACACTCCGGGTGCCTGTGTGGAACCAGCAGGAGGTGGAAATCCACGTCCCCATCACCCTCTATCCCAGCATCTTGACATTTCCGTGGCAACCAAAGACCGGCTCCTATCAATACTCCATAAAGGTACCCGGAGACCCCCTGGTGCAGGTCTGGCTCAGCATCTGCAGCCGTGGTGCTGTGCTCTAGTGCCCGCCTGAGAGATTATAGAAGTCCAAAAATCTGTCCATTTCTCCCAGTCTGTGTCTAGAGATTTTCAGAGTAGACCCTGATGCTCCTTTGGATTTCTGTGGTATCTGTTGTGATGTCCCCCTTTGTTTCTAATTCAGTTCCTTAGGGTTCTCTCTCTCTGGTTTGTCGATCTTGTTTATTTTTTTCAAAGAACCAGCTCTTAGTTTAATTCATCTTTTGGATTTTCTTTTTTTTTCTTTTTTCAAATTACATTTTTTTGGGGGAGGGTCACACCCAGAGATGCCCCGGACTCCTGCCAGTGCTCCGCGGGCTTTATGGGGTGCTGGGGATCGCTCCTGGGTTGTCTGTGTGCAAGGCAAATGCCCTCCCTGCTGTACCATCGCTACATCCCTCAAATCACCCTCTCACCCTGTTTGCTCTAAGTTTTATCCATTCTTTCCTCCTACCAGCTTTCAAAGCACTTTCCAGGCGGGCTCCGAGGAAGGAGTGGCCTCTCGGTGAAGGCGGGGCAGAAGGGGCGGGTCTAGGAGGACGGGGCGTGCCCATTGGAGGAAAGCGAGAGCCCCGCGTTTCCTCCAGCCAATGAGCAGGCTTCTCGTTGGCTACCGCCAACGTTGTCGCTGTCGTCGCTGCCCTGGTGCCCGAGCCCTGCTCTGGGGAGCAAGAGGCACGCGGGGCGTGTGCCCGCGCCGTGGGTTAGGGTTTTCTTAGTGGATTTTCACAGCTTTTCCGAGTGCATCCCCGTCGCGGCTCCTCTCTGGGGTCTGTCCTGGTGCTCCCGCTCCAGGAAAGTGCCAGGATGTCAGCAGCCCCCTCTGGCGCCCGGTCGCTCCTGGTCACGAGCGAGCGTGCCCGCTGGCAGGTGTCAGGCCCCAGAATGAGGCTGGTCTCGAGAGAGAGTGGGGGCTGCGGCCATGGTGCCCACGGGGGGCGGGGATTGCCTGCAGGATGCGTGAGGCCGATGAGTGGGTGTGGGTGTGGGAAGTGGGGTGGTGTGTGTGAGGCGCCTTGAGTGTGAGACTGCGGAGGGGGGGAATTGTGTGTGATGTGTAAATGGGTGTGACCGAGTGTGTGAGGAGTGGAGCGATTTGGCATGTGGAGTATGTGTATGAGGGTGTGTGTGTGAGGGAGTATGGGGATGTTGGTGAGGAGTGGAGACTGTGTGTGTGAGGGTGTGTGAGGAGTGGGGCATTGTGTGGAGATGTGAGAATGTGTGGAGTATGCATGTAGGAGGTTGTGAGGGCTTGAGGGGGCATGAATGGGCGTGTGTGAGGAGTGGAGATTGTGAGGGTTGAGTGTGAGGAGTGTGGGGCATTCTGTGGAGATGTGAGAGTGTGTGTGTGTGTGTGTGTGTGTGTGTGTGTGTGTGTTTGGAGTATGCATGTAGGAGGGTGTGTGGGCTTGAGGGGGGCATGAATGGGTATGTGTGAGGAGTAGGGGTTGTGTGTTGTGGAGTATTGTGGAGTATGTGAGAATGTATGGAATATGGATGTATGAGGGGGGTGTGAGAGCATGAGTGAGTTTGAGACCGGGGGGCAATTGTACGTGTAACGCGTAAAGGGGTGTGACTGTGAGGAGTGGGATTGTGTGTGGAATAAGTGACATGTATGGAGTATTTGTGTGAGGATGTGTGTGTATGTGAGGGAGCAGGAATGGGTGTGAGGAGTAGGGGGGTTGTGTGTTGTAGAGTTTGTATGTGTGAAGGTCTGTGATGGAGCATGAGTGAGTGTGAGACTGTTCATGGGTGTGTTTGTGCTTTTGTGGAAGCATGATGAGTGTGTGACGTGTTAACAGGTGTGAGTATGTGGAGTGTGTTTGCGTATGTGGAAGCATGAATGGGTGGGCATGTGAAGAATGGGGGATTGTGTGTGTGGACTGTGTGGACGTGAGTGGGCATGGGGTGAGTGAGGGTGAGCGAGCACGGAGAAAGGCACTGACAGGCAGCATGTCCTCCCCAGGCGCAAGGTGGGAGCGGGAACTTCAGCTGGTCTTCATCGAGCTACACAGTGGCCACTGTGACCATCAAGGGGGTGATGACCACAGGCAGCGACACTGGACTCAGTGTGATCCAGGCACATGACCTGCAGAACCCGCTGCATTTCGGGGAGATGAAGGTGAGACCTGGGGCCGGGGGTGTCTGCCAGCCCTCCCCTTCCCTGTCCGGTTGGGGTCAGCAGAACTGGGGGAGGTGGTGGAAAGGGAGGCCAGAGAGTCCAGGAGGTGTGAGATGACGAAGGGTCAGATGGGTTGCTGGGACTTTCCAGATCAGAGGCCGTCCTGAGTGCAGGCTCAGCATCATGTTGAATGGGGAGCTCCAGGGCCTGGGAAACCGGGCCCAACTCCCCCTCACTCATGTTCACATACAGGGGGTCCAGGGCTTCGGTGCTCAGCCCCCACACCTGGCTTCCAGATCCGAGTGCTGGGACCCACCCACTGGGAGCACCACCCAGAGCCGGACCTCTGCCAGCCCTGTCTGAAGGTCCCTTCAGCATGACTCCTGCCTCAGTGGGCTGTCCCCACGCCTGCCCTCCTGACCACTCCAGGGCAGAAAGCAGTTTCCACAATGCATCAGTCCTGACCTTCCCTTCTGGAGTGAGGACAGTCATGTGGTTTCGCAGTGACTCCCCCCCCCACACACACACATATACACACCCCTAACATACATGTATGTACAACCTCCTAACACACACATTCAATACATGTGCATACAGACATTCCTAATACATGCTTGTGCTCACATACCTCTTAATCTGGACTGGAGCGATAGCCCAGCAGGTAGGGCGTTTTGCCTTGCACCCAGCCGACCCGGCCAACCCGGGTTTGATTCCTCTGCCCCTGTTGGAGAGCCTGGCAAGCTACTGAGAGTGTCTCGCCTGCACAGCAAAGCCTGGCAAGCTACCCATGACGGATTCGATGTGCAAAACACAGTAACAAGTCTCACAATGGAGACATTTCTGGGCCCACTTGAGCAAATAGTTGAACGATGGGAGGACAGTGGACAGTGAACCTCTTAATCTACATCTGAGTAAATTCACCCTTAGCATATGTGTGCACACACACACCTAATACTTGTATGTGCAGACATGCCTCCTAAGATACACATGCATGCACACCCTTAGCACACATGCACACCTAATACATGTGTGTGAACACCTCCTAACATACACACGTGAGCACATACCATGAATAACTAACATGTTTATGCACCTCACATGCACACACAAACACAACTTTAACACACAAACACCCCTAACACATATGCTTCAGCACGCACTTTAACACACATGTGTGCACAGACATGCACATATACACACCCCTAGTCACCTTGCCCCTCTACCAGTGTCACAGTTCCATCTCCTCCTAAACTCTGACCTCCTCCTAAACAACCCCTTGCTGAGGACCCAGCTGCAGGCCAGTGGATGGGTCCTAGGACAGGCGCTTTGATGGGCAGAGCCTGACCCCTTCAGCTCTTGCATCTGCTTCTTTATCACTTTAGTTGATGCTAGAATCTTCTGGGCTAGGGAGCCAGGGGGTTCCCCTGAGCTCTCAGTGCCCTCAGGGGAGCCTGGAGCGAGGTCAGTGTGGTTCTGTGGCTGTTGAGTACAGAGTGGACACCTCAGCACCACGGGCATCTGGCCTCTCACTGGGTTTCCTAGGAGCCCCCTTGCTGCAGTGGAGACGGATACTCTTGCCCTGCCTGGGCCCCGCCCTTAGACCCCTTGTCTCCTGCTCCCTCCCATCACTGCTCTCCCCACTTCATATTCCCAGAGGCTGGCGGTCAGCCTCTGACTATTGCCCAAACCATCTTTCCTTCCCTCCCAGAATGTTCCTCCGAGACTTTAGGCTACCCCGGGCGAGACTCTCACCCCTCCATGGGGCTTCGTGCCCTGAGTGTCTTATCCCACAGCCCTGGTCCCCAGTCCGCCCTCCCTCGGAAGCTCCATGCTCCGTGAGTTGGGGCAGTGTGCCCTCCCCTTCCGGCCAGTAGTGCCCAGTCTGTACCCTCGACCCCAGGTGTACGTGATCGAGCCCAACAGCATGGCCTTCGCCCCCTGCCCGGTGGAGGCGCGTGTGGGCCAGAGCCTGGAGCTGCCCCTGTGGATCGTCGGCCTCATGCCCGGCGGGGACGGCGAGCTGGTCACCCTGAGTGACTGCTCACACTTCGACTTGGAGGTGCAGGTGGAGAACCAGGGCGTGTTCCAGCCGCTCCCGGGTAAGCCAGCCCCGGGTTCCGCATGGGCCGCCCCAGAAACTGAGGGTCTCCGAAGCAGAGCTGGTACCCACCCCCACAGGAGCCCCTCGTTCTGGCCCTGGCCCCTCCCTCTTAGGGCTTCCTGAATGATGAGGGCCCAAGGGTGCCGTGCTCTGTTCCCGAGGTGCCCCCAGTCATGCAGATACAGTGGGGGGAAGCACCCCCAGCCCCGTGGACCTCAGGAGGGAGACGAGGAGGTGCCATGGATTTCACGGGTCCTGTGATTTCACGCGATGTGACCCAGCACAACCCAGTGCTGGGGCTCTGTGGTTCTGCCTCAGTGGGCACAGGGAAGGTGCTAGGAGAGGGCCTGAAAGCTCAGACACCCCCACCCCCACCCCCTCTGACAGTGACCCGCTTCCATCCTTTCTAACAAGCCAGTGGCCAGTGTTTCTACATTCTGTAGATCCTTCACACACAAGAAGGGTCCTCGGGACCCTGGTCTGGAGGCAGGTGGGAAGCCCAGGGGGATAGCTGGACGGGAGAGAGAGGACTCGGTGGTCAGGAGTGCCCCCAACACCCCAAGCCTAGGATTCACACCCAGAGTGGGGGCAGGGAACAGCTTACAGGACTGAGCCCTTAAACTGAGACTGCAGGTGGACAGCCGTGGAAGTGGGGAGATAAAAAAAAATCTATGAGGGATGAAAAGAATAATTTGAGGGGGCCGGGGTGGGGCGGGCCAGGTTCAGAGGAGCTTGGACTCAGCCTTGCCTCCAAGTTCGTGCTGTTTTTGTTTGGGGCTTACACCCAGCGGTGCTGAGGCCATAGAAAATACCGAAGCTCGCTCTTTGGCTTTGGTGAGCAGTGGCTATGGGCGGAGGCCGCAGGAGACTTGCCGTGCGGGCCACCTTGTTTCCTGTCTCCTGTCCTGAAGACCCGTTTCCGGGGGATCCCTGAATTTTGGGCTGAGCTGCAAAGGCAGCTCCTGTTGTGGGGCTCAGCCCGGAAGGTCATGAGGTCATCAGTGAGGCTTGTGGGCGGCACTCACAGAGGGCTGGGGAAGAGCTCTGGGCTGCAGGAATGTGGGCTGAGCCCCAGGGCTTCCTCTCTGCAGTGCTCACACCCGGGCTCCCTCTCCGGTGCTCATAGCCATCTGGGGCCTTTTGTAGGGAGGCTGCCACCAGGCAAGGAGCACTGTAGCGGCATCCGGGTGCAAGCTGAGACCCAGGGCTACACCACCCTCCTCGTCAGCTACCAGCACGGCCACGTTCAACTGAGCGCCCGCATCACTATCGCTGCCTACCTGCCCCTCCGGGTGAGCCCCTGCCCTGCCCACCCTGCTCCCCGGTTTCTGCCTTCGGACCCTGGTGGGGTCACATGGGCTTCAGGTGCCTCCGGGACTTGATAGAAGAGGAGGAGCCTCCAGCCTGTGGGATCAGGACCCCGGGGTCTGCAGGCCCAACCACTCGCGTGGGGACAGTGGCCCCGGGTGCAGCTCTGACCCTGGATGCCTGGGGACCCAGCAGGTGGGACTCAAGTGCCCAGGCCATGTCTGAGTGGAGACCCGGAGTCTTTCCCTCACGAACACTGCAGACGCCTCTCAGACACGCAGCACATTATTGTGGGCTCTGGGGACCCCCACACTCAGCTATTTTGTCACCTGACCCTTGTGTCTGTTTCACAGCCCACGCACAATCCTACCGGTGGAACCTACCAGCCTGTCCCTGGTGTGTCCCCACCATTTGTGAACTGGGCCTTGGGTCCTTAGGATGGGGTCCTCCGAGCAGACGATTGATGCTTAGGGGACCCCAGGACTGCGGCTAGCAGTGGGGTGCCAGGGATTGGACCCAGGGGCTCCCCGAGTGAGGTTCTGCTGCTGTTCTTGTCCCTGTCCCCCTCCGCTGCCATAGGCCTCACATTCCAGCTGCAGCTTTGATGCCGTCACACCCGTCTCTGTGGTGCCAGCTGCCCTGGTGGCAGAATTATGCCCTCAGCATGCATGTAATGCTACCACACCACCAGTCTGCCCGTGACAGCCCATGTCTGAGCACCTGTGACTGTGGGGTGCAGATTTCCCAGAGTCAGATTTTCTGTCTCCTCTGGGTATTTGCCCAGCAGCGGGATTGCTGGGCCCCGGGGTGGTTCTGGGTTTAAGTTTCTGGAGAGCGGGTGTGCGGGGGGCAGGCATCTCCCAGGCAGGGGGCTTGGGGTCGTTCCTGGTGATACACGGCCAGCCTGGATGGCTCAGTACTCAGGTCCAGAGAGACCACAGCTGGGGAAGAACGAGGGGCCCATGTGCCAGGAGGGGCCTCGCGGGTACCGGCACATGCCCCCATCCCGCTTGGTGGCACATACCCCGGCCTGGCTGGGCCCTGCTGCTTCCTCTGCCTTTTTGACACAGAACTAGCTGGCATGAGATGCCGTGTTAGTGCAGTGCTGTCGGTCAGGACTGAGCCTAGAGAGCTTTATGTGGCAGGAGTGGCTGCCCGCCCCCCAGGGGCAAACCCGAGTCTCTCGTGTCTCCCACAGGCCGTGGACCCCTCCTCTGTGGCCCTGGTGACCCTGGGCTCCTCAAAGGAGATGCTCTTTGAAGGAGGTCCCAGGCCTTGGGTCCTGGAGCCATCCAAGTTCTCCCGGAACGTGACGTCGGAGGACCCCGGCAGTGTGCGTGTGGCTCTCTCCGGACCCCCCGCCTCCCGAAATCCCCAGCAGCAGCACTGGGTCCTGGTGACGTGCCAGGCACTGGGGGAGCAGGTGAGGGACCTCCCTGACGTTCCTCTGAGCCTCAAGTGCCTCAGCTTGCCACCCATTTTACAGATAGGCCAGCTGAGGCTCAGGGAGGTAGGAGGGCCAGATGCAGGGGCCAGGGGGCTGTATCCACGATGAGTTCCTGCTCGGCGCCCCCTCTGTGCCCGCTTGTCCCTGAGCTCGTGGACACAGTCAGTTGTGAGTCTCCGGGAAGAGCCACCAACCCAGGCCACATCTCTTCATGAGGCCCTTGATGGGCTCCATCTGCGGGGATGGGGAGCGGGCAGCAGAATGACACCTGCCCAGGGCCTGGGGGGACTCCCCCAAAGCCCTGTGTCTGCAGAGACACTTGTCCCTGCACCCTTGTCAGCCCCGGGATGCAGTGCCATGGCCATTCCCGCCCTGCTACAGGGACGGGATGGAGGGGGCAGCACTGGCCTCAGTGGGGGGTGACGGCAGCCTCTGCTCCCCTAGGTCATCGCTCTCTCCGTGGGGAACAAGCCAAGCGTCACCAACCCCTTCCCGGCGGTGGAGCCATCAGTGGTGAAGTTCGTGTGCGCCCCGCCCTCCCGACTTACCGTCACGCCTGTCTACGCCAGTCCCCCACTGGACATGGCCTGCCCTCTGCTTCAGCACAACAAGCAGGCGGTGAGTGGCCGGGGTGGGGAGTGGCTGGGATGGGGGTGTGTGGTCTGGGCTGGGGAGCTGTGAGAACCTTCTGGGGACAGTGAGTGCCCTGGGGTGGGGGTGGGGGGTGGCCTGGAAGGAGTGACCTGGAAGAACCTCGGGACAGTGAGGTTCCTAAGGCAGGGAGGATTGTCCTCTGGGCACCACAAGTGTCCTGGGGTGGGAGGGCTGAGTGTCCTGGGGGTTAAGTGTCCCCTGGGGACCAAGAGTGTCCTGGCCCTCGTCCCTGATCTCTTTTGGACCTTGTATGGGCTCCACACACCAGGGACAGCACCTGACGAAGCCAAACCCTATGTGACTAGTCAGACCCTCACAGGGGTCAGTGGGGTCAGTGAGGAGGTCAGTGAGGTGCGGCATCACCCCCGGGGGAAGGGGCACTGATAGGGCAGGGGTCTTGAGCACAGGTGTGGGCTTTGGGGTTCCTCTGGCTCCAGGGTATCCGGCAGGTCTACCCCTGCTTGCGGCCAGCCCAGCCCGTCCTCCTGTGGGGGGTAACGGGAGGAGCCTCTTGTGCTCAGGGTCAGGAGACCCCCTCCCACAGTTCCCACCCCCTCTGCTGAGCTCATTCTCTGCGCCCCTTGGGCCCGCAGCTGCCCCTCTCTCCTGGCCCAGCAAGCCTGCAGCGAGCCGCACCCATGGGCCTGGCCAGCACCGTCTTGGTGCCCCACCTTCACCTCTGTCTCGTGCCCGAGTTGGCCCAGCGCTGGGTGCCCCGAGGAACCTCTGACCATACCCCCGTGAGCCAGGAGGGCGCTTGGGTCAGGTGGACCCGGCCACTGGGGACCCTGGAACCATTGGCCCTCAGGCCCTGGTGGCCACCTCCTTCCTGCTGGGCTTCCCCTTTTCCGGTGATGGGTGGGTGGGCTTCTGTGTGCTCTAGGGCTTTGCCCACCGTGGGCCAGGGTCTCCCTGCCTTCATTCCTTCCTGGGGAGCCAGAGTTCACGCTGCTCAGGCCCAGGTTTGCAGCCTGGCCCCACGCTCCTCTCATCCCTAAGCAGAAAGTCTGCCTGGGCAGGTCGGGAAAAGACCCCCGCACCCCACACAACTGTGGGGTTGACAGGGGTGCTAGGCTGATAGAGTAAAGTCGGAATGTATCTGGGCAGGGAGCCTCCACGTTCGAGGAAGTGGGGTGAAGGTGCCAGTTCTTGCCTTGGAAGAGCCAAGAGCTCCCATAAAGGCATTGCGTACAGCCTCCTCAGGGAGCCAGACACATAAACATGAGCGGGAGATGGAGGGGCAGGAGCTCAGCTGGGGGTCCTGTCACAAACACTCCCTTCATGGCAGAGGGGTTTTTTTTGGGGGGGTCACACCCAGTGGTGCTCAGGGCTTGTTCCTGGTGGGCTCAGGGAACCCAGGGATGGAATCTAGGTGGCTGCGTGCAAGGCAAGAGCCCTGCCCGCTGTCCCGTCGCCCCGGCCCCTCCGTGACTGAGTTCTGAGCCGTCCTCACTTCGGGATTGCCTCCTGCAAGCCTCCCCACACCTTGCCAACACCTGCACCATTCCACCGTCAGCACACTGGTGGGGACGAGGGCCTTGTCTCCTCCTGGGTTAGGCGAGGGTCTGTATCGACCCTCATCCCCCTTTATTACCTGAAGGATGGTAGAGTGACGCGTCTTCCACAGCTGTTGCCCAGGACCAGCAAACGCTGCTGGACCACGACTGTTGAATGTTCCTCCAAAGCCCAGCAGGGGGCACCATTTTTCCCACCACGACAGAATAAGCCCCCCTGAGCCCAGCGCCATGAGCCCCTCTGACTCAATCCCTGCTGGATCACCATCATGCCCTGAGCACATAGATTGTGCCCTCGGTGGGTTCCCACTGGACGCCCCCTCCAACTTCTCTCCTGTATCCCCAGCCCCCTCCCTGGCCAACCCCCAGCCTTGAGTCAGATCTTGGGGGCTGGACCCGACATTTCTTCTTCCTGCCCCCGCTCCCCACCCCTCTGCATTTAAGGGCACCAAGCTGTGTGGGCGCATGTTGATTTCCTCCGTGCGGTCTCTAACGGAGCTCATGGTAGCACTGGGTGGGTGGGTTGTGTGATCGAGGGCACACGTGCCCTGAGGGTCTATGTTCCTGTTGTCGTCTGCCCCTGGCCCGGAGCAGCCCGGTGGGGAGGGAGGTGGCACAGGTCAGGGAGGGTCCGTCAGGCCCCAGGTGTCTGCCCTGTCCTTATGTGCGGGGCCTACTGCGTCTGGCCATCTGTCCCCAGCCACCCCTGGGTCAGGCTCTGGATGGAAGGGCAGCGGCTGAGAGCAGAACGCGGCTCCGAGTTGGCTCCTGTGCATCGTAGATCTCGTGCCTGCCAGGGAATAATGACCTCGAACAGACGCGCCATGCGATCCATCAGCCCCAGGCTGGAGGACTGGAGGCCGCCAGGCATGGCCCCCGCAATTTATGGTCTCATTAGGGGACCTTGAGAAGGATCCAGCCCTGCGAGGCATCCTGGGTGCTGTATCAATTTAATTTTACGCCTCTCCAAATCCAGAGGTCGCCCAGGAAGCTTTGGCAGAGTGAATTATCGCCAAGGCCAGAGGCCGGGATGCGTCTGGCGCTGGAGAACTGGGGGACCAGCGCCCTGTCGGAGCCCATTTCTCCAGGCTGGCGACCTGGCACCAGGGGCTGAGGAGCTGGGACTAGGAGTCTGGGAGCTTCAGGGCCTCAAGGTGACCCGGCAGAGGCCTGCCCCTCACCGTGCGTGCCCTTGGGCTTAATGCTGCTGCCCCTGGGTTTGTAAGGAAGAGCCATTGTTCTGACCACAGCGGCTGCTACGGGGCCCAGAAAGCCCAATGGGGTGGCGCAGGGTCCGCCCTGTTCCCAGCCTGTGTCAGGGAGGAAGGTATGTCCAGAGTGACCCTCGTCACCCCCCCACCAAGCTCACAGCTCCCCAACTTCCTCCCTCAGCCACAGCTGTGTCCTTGGCGGCTCCAGGCCCAAGCGGCCACTGTGGCCCTACCTCTGGGAGCCTGGGCAGGGTCTTGGGGTGCGGTGGCTGCATCAGTCAGGGCAGGGGAGGTGGCACTGCAGGGACAAGCAGCCCTAGCCCCCAGCAGCTGCCTCTGCACTGGGCCCAGATGGTGGGGGTTGGGGAGGTGGGGGGTGGCCACAAGGAGTGTCCACGCTGCAGAGCCCTCTCAGGAGCGCAAGCCCTGCTGGCACTGGTCACGGCTTCCTCGTCCCTCTCACTGCCTGGACCTGTGGCATGCTACTCCTAAGGTTCTGGCAGGTCCCTGCTCGATGGACACTGGACGTGTCTAAATGCACAGCCAGTTGCCCTTAGACCCAACTGGGTGCCGGCACAGCTGCCAGGCTGTACGCCACGAGCCACCTGGGACCCCGGGGGCCACTATGATTCCCCTCCATGGAGCCAAATAAGAGACCAAGGCCATAGCTGAGGCCGAGGGGTGACCTCTGCACGCTGGGGGTCCCTGCATTGCTGCCCCCCTCCTGCCCCTGGCCATGGGGACAGACCTGCCATGGGAGGAGTGAGGAGATTGGGGTGAGGTCTGCAGGGTGTTTCTGCTGGGGGAGGATGAGGGTTGCTGGACACTCTGTTCCCCACCCTCCATCTGGGACAGGGCCCACCTTACTGGGGTGTCCGGGTGACATTCGGGGACTCTCACTGGTATTCCAGTGAGGTGAGCACTGGGGTGGCTGGGGGCTGTGGTGTGTGTTGGGGGGAGACAGAAGGAGACTTGGGGGCCTTCAGGGAGTTGGGAAGGGGCAGCAGAAGGAGATGGGGGCCTGCAGGGCCGAGCGGTCTCTCGGCCTCAGCACCCGAGCTGGGGACCCAGAGCCTGCGGGTTCTTGGGGGCCATCCCATGTGCTCCCCCACTGTGGCGCTCACCAGGAACCCACAAGGGGGCACCTTTTGGGGAGGAGAGGTCAGCCCCATCCCCCTCACGCCTCCCCGTTCTCCTCGGCAGGTTCCTGTGTCCAGCCACCGTGACCCCCTGCTGGACCTGGCCGCCTATGACCAGCAGGGCCGCAGATTCGACAACTTTAGCTCGCTGAGCCTCCACTGGGAGTCCAGCCGGCCCACACTGGCCAGCATCGAGCCGGCGCTGCCCCTGCGGCTGGAGGCCCAGGATGACGGGAGCGGCCAGAGGAAGCTGCATGGTAAGAGGGGTGGCCAGGAGGGGTCGCCCCAGCAGGCGGGGCTGGGGCTGCCCGAGACCAAGGGCTCAGCTCAGCCGTCCCCTCTGCTCCCAGCCAGACCCTCTGGTGTCCCTCTCTTGAGATGGCATCAGGGCAGGTGTCAGGAACCTCCTGTGTTGTGGGCTCGTGTGTCTGGGGCCTGACCCCGATGTGCTGTGCTGCCCCCACTGACCGTTCACGGTGGCTCTCTCCCTCCCCACTGCTTGTCAGGCTGCCAGGCCCTGACATGCTCAGGTGGCAGTTGGGGATCTGGGGGTGGCGGGTCTCAGCGGGGGGGCGGGGTGCCCCGGCTGTGGTGGGGCCCAGTCTGACATGGCCCCTCTCATCATGCCCAGGCTTGCAGGCCATCGCGGTCCACAAGACCTCAGGCACTACGACAGTGACCGTCACCGCCACCGGCTACCAGCAGGCCCACCTGAGCGCCGCCCGAGTGAAGCAGCTGGTAACACCCAGCCCCCTTCTCGCTCGCTCTTGCCACCCCCTTCCCCTGAGCCCACCCTAGGGAGTTCAGGGGCTTCCAGATTCTGTTCTGCTGCCCAGAGACCTTTCCTTGGCCTGTCGTACCCCTGTGGCACCCCACCCCGGCCCCCAGGCCAGAGCCCCCAAGACTGGTCAGGTGGTCCCTGACCTTTGCACAGATGGGACGCTAACGCCCTGGGTTGGAGCATCTTGGGGTATATACCGACCCCCACACTCGCAAACACACCACACCCCCATTCCCGTGGACCAGCTTTCCCCACCCAGTCTCTGTGGGCACAACAAATGGTGGCTGGGAAGGAAAGGACACTCGAGGACCACAGGAGGACTCGGCCTGCCTCCCCCGGGGGTGGCAGTGGCGGCCACGTGACGTGGGCCCTGTTCCGAGTACCAGGAGCCTTTGGCCTCCCATGGTTTGTGGGTTTCTGTGTCCAGCATGGACACCCATGCAGGTGCCCCCTGGACCTGGGCACTTCTGCTCCTGCTCCCAGAGGCTGTCCCTGACAGCCACAGGGCTCCGCCCCTTTTCCTCTGCTAACTTTCTCTTTTGGGGGGCCCAGCGTGGGGGAGCCTTATTTTTTTTTTTGGCTTTTTGGGTCACACCCAGAGATGCTCAGAGGTTACTCCTCTCCTGGCTGTGCACTCAGGAATTACTCCCGGTGGCGCGTGGGGGACCATATGGGATGCTGGGGATCGAACCTCAGTCAGCCACGTGCTAGGCAAACGCCCTCCCCACTGTGCTATCGCTCCAGCCCCGGGGAGCCTCTTAAGCAGCTTGGGGGAGGGGCTGGTGGCTACTCCTGGTGACATTGGCCAGCCAGGCTAGACAGTTCAGTGGTGACACCCAGCAACACTAGGACACAGGCCTGCAGCGTCAGGGATCACATTTGCTCCTTGCACACAGGGGCTCGTACTCAGACCCCCGTTTTTCTTTGTCAGTCCCACACTGGCATGGGATCTCTGGGCACAGATGCTGTCCCCCCTTCCCATCATGTTGGGGGCCTGGTACAGAGCTATGTCAAGGGGTGAATCAGGCCGTGACCCTGGCGTGACCTATGGGAGGTACACTGCACCCTATGTGAGTGTCACAGCTGTTCTGTGTGTTCCGTGGCCTCTGGGCCAGGCTATCTACCACAGTGTTCCAGGAGCTTGGGGAGACCAGGGCCCTTCTGGGGGGCAGCCTTGGGTCTGACAGCCCTGTCTCCACAGCACGACCCCTTGGGGCCCATCTCGGCCTCCCTTGAGCTCATCCTGGTGGAGGACGTGCGAGTGAGCCCGGAAGCGCTAACCATCTACAACCACCCTAGGGTGCAGGTACAATCCTCCCTCCCATGCCGCCCCCAGGCATTGCTCCAGGGTCAGGGGACCACTGTCCTGACACCCGGGCTCCCGGTATCACCCCCTGCAGGCAGAGCTGTTCCTCAGAGAAGGTTCTGGGTACTTCTTCCTCAACACCAGCACGGCAGATGTGGTCCAGGTGGTGTATCAGGAGGCCCGGAGCACTGCTATGGTGAGTGCCCCCTACCCTGGCCCAGCCATGTGCCTCTGACCCCAGGGGCTGCCCCACTCATGGCCTTGGTGCGTCTCATCACACACCTACAAATACCCCACACTCCCCTTAGCACGTCCTCTCAGGCCTGGAATTTGGGTGAAACTGTTCATTAAGTCGGCTTGACTCTTCCTCCTCCCACCTGTTCTATGTGACCCTCCCTCGTCTGGCCGGTGTCGGGCTCTCAGTGCTGCATATTCTGTGGTTTAACACCCCAGCCTGTCCCCATGCGGCTGGCCCAGTGGTCCACTGTGCTCTGTTGTCACGGCTTGCACTCGCCCATGTCCTCCTCCGTATAACTGTTCGGGCAGTTTTGGAATATCCTCGTGGTGACCACAGAGAGTAGAGACAGATCCAGGGGGCCGCATATCCTCCCCAGGGGATTATTTTTAGGCTGACACAAATGCTGACCCTTGACCAGAAATGCCCACCACCCGGTGTCAGACCACGGGGGGGCAGAAATCATGGCCACAGGCCAGAGTGACAGCTCTGGACCCGAGGCTGGCTTTGCCTCTGTTAAGCCTTTGCCGAGGGTTGTAGCAGGTGGCGAGAGGACCCTGGGTGAGTTGGACCAGCCCCAGGTGAGCCTCAGCCAGAGCAGAAGGAGACCATGTAGGTCCATTGTGTGCTGGGTCCCCCAAGACTCAGCAGTGTGGGGACAGGAGTGCACAGTGAGGCCTGGGGCCATTTGGGGCTCTCCTCCCTGGCGGCAGCAGCATGAAAAGTTGCAGGGAATTCTAAAGGCAGAATGCACCTTCCGTGGCCTGGCCCCCAGCCACCGTGTCTAAAACACAGCCAGGGTGGGTAGGTCTGTGCTGGGCTGAACATAGGAGCCCCCCTGCCTTGCTGCGAGGTGCTTTCCAGCCTTAATTCCCTGCAGGACCGTTTCTCTGGCTGGCCATCAATTGGTGCTTCTGACCCCCACCCCCATCTTGGGAAGTTGGTGAGGGAAGCAAGGGCGAGAGCACCAGCCTTGTGTAATAGAGTGCAGCTCACCCCAGGGTCAGCCACCCGCATCTGCCCTTGGCTTCGTCGCTCTCATTTTGTTTTAGTAAAGCGAGATGGTTCTTACTGAAGCTCCCTTAGAGCTTCAGTAAGGGAGAGAGAGGGAAAGAGAGAATGCATGTTCTAGGGAGGACGCAGGCATGAAGAGCAAGGGCTTTTGTCGTCTGCAAGCGGCAGCTTTGCTGTGTGTCGCGTCTCCATGTGGCTTTTAGCGCACACCGACCTGTGTCAGCTGCTGCTGGAGGCGCCAGCCTCCGTCCCCTCGAGAAGGGACCCTGCACCCCGACCTCTTGCTTTCCTGCATCCCTGGAAGGAATCCGGTGATGGTTTTGTTGGGGGCTTCATTCTGTCACCGGGATGCATTAGTTGCCGGTTGGGTGTTAGGCCAGACTTAATGTTCAGGGTGCGAGATGCTCCACTGTGATACTGAGTGTTGCCACTGCTGGTGGCGGTGGTGGTGTTGGTGCCATGAGACCCTCCCAGTGGTGCTCCAGGAGACCACGGGAGCATTTGTGGCTCTGTGACGGGGTGCCTCCCCAGCCTCAGCCAGGCAAGCATGAACTCTGCCACTTTTGAACCACATCCCGGCCCCTGTATTTCATTCTTCGTGTGTGTGTGTGTGTGTGTGTGTTTTTGGGGGGGTGCACACCCGGCGATGCACAGGAGTTACTCCTGGTTCATGCACTCAGGAATTACTCCTGGCAGTGCTTGGGGGACCATATGGGATGC
>JAOXYA010065023.1:0-11763 GCA_028565675.1 Sorex palustris | reverse complement strand
GCAGGCACTTTCTCTCTCTCTCTCTCTCTCTGTCTCTCTGTGTCTCTCTCTCTCTCTCTCTCTCTCTCTCTCTCTCTCTCTCCTTTTGGGCATGATGGTTTGCAATACAGATACTGAGAGGTGATCTTGTTTGTTCCTTTACATACTTTCAGCACACAGTTCTTATCCAGAATGATCATTTCCAACCATCTTTGTCATAGTGGTCCCTTCTCTATCCTAACTGCCTTCTCCCCTCAGCACTTGAGACAGACTTCCAACCGTGGACCAATCCTCCTGGCCCTTGTTTCTACTATCCTTAGGCATTAGAGTCCTATTATGTTTTTTCCATCACAAATGAGTGCAATCATTATGTCATCTTTTAAAAAAAAATAAACAACAACAACAACAAAAAGTCCCTGGCATCCCATATGGTCCTCCAAGCACTGCCAAGAGCAATTCCTGAGTGCAGAGCCAGGAGTAACCCCCGAGCATCACCCCAAACGTCCCAAACAACAACAACAAAAAAACATATGATATATGATATAGAAAAAGACTCCTTTTCTTATTTGTACAAAGTTCCAGATCCTGTTTCTGCCAAGTCCAAGCTTTCTCTTTGGTGCAGAAAAGCTCATTAGCAAGACTGGAGAGACACTACAGTGGGTAGGGTATTTGCCTTGCACAAGGCAGACCCAGGTCCAATCCCTGGTCTAATCATACATGGCCCATTGAGGTCTGCCAGGAGTAATCCCTGAGAGCAGAGCCGAGGGGAAGCCTGAGCATCACTGGGTGTGACTCAGAAACCACGAGGAAGGAAGGAAGGAAGGAAGGAAGGAAGGAAGGAAGGAAGAGGGAGAGGGAGGGAGGAAGGGAAGGGGAAGGAGGGAAAGAGGGAAGGAGGGATGGGGGAAAGAAAAAGAAAGCATACTTTTCATATGTCATTAAATCTTCTTTAAAGGGGCCTGAAAGATAGAACTGGGTAAGGCACAGGCCTGGCACCAGCCAGTCGTGGTTCAATCCCAGGCACCATCTGATCTCCTGAGCATTTCCCGGGCAGCCTTAGAGGGGCCCCCCACAGTTCCAGATGGTGAATTGCAGGTCTCCTGTACACCACTTTGGAATCTCATTCCTCAGGAAAAAAAAGGGGGGGTGGTTATGGTTAGTGTTCAAAGCAAGGATGTCCAAATAACAGCCAAGATCTTGATTCTTGAGACCCTTGCCCCAGACAGAGGGTTGCTTTAAAGGATTATCTGCAGGGGCTGGAGCGATAGCACAGCAGGGAGGGCGTTTGCCTTCCACCCGGCCGACCTGGGTTCTATTCCCAGCAGCATCCCATAGGGTCCCCTGAGCACCGCCAGGAGTAATTCCTGAGTGCAGAACCAGGAGTGACCCCTGTGCATCGCCGGGTGTGACCCAAAAAGAAAAAAAAAAGTTTTAAGTTTAACTAAATAAAAACATTTTTTTTTAACTGGAGAGTCAAAGGGAGAATACAGTGGGTTTAGCTGCTGGCCTTGCATGCACCAGACTGAGTTTGATCGCGGGCACTGCCTGTGGTCCCCTGAAGTGCTCAAGAAGTAATCCCTGGGGCTGGAGCAATAGCACAGTGGGTAGGGCGTTTGCCTTGCACGCATTTGACCGGGTTCAATTCCCAGCATCCCATATGGTCCCCTGAGCACCGCCAGGAGTAATTCCTGAGTGCTGAGCCAGGAGGAACCCCTGAGCGTTGCTGGGTGTGAGTGATCCAAAAAGCAAAAAAATAGAAGTAATCCCTGAGCACAGAACCAGGAGTAAATTCTGAACACATCCAGGCGTGGCTCAGAAACCAAAAACACATACAAAGTCTAAATTTTAATTACGGAAACAAAATATCAGTCATTGCTGACCAGGTATGTTTAACCCACATAAACGATACAATGATACTCTTAAATTTTTTACGGAACCTGCAGTCATCTAATTACATGTTATTTCTTTATAATTATCTCATTACGCGTCTATTATCTCATACGAGGAACATAGAGGGCCAGGTACATGAACTGCAAGCAGGAGTCCCGGGTTTGGTCCCAACACAGGGAAAGCCCTAAGCACTCCAGGTGTCCCCCCACCCCCAAAAAGAAAGAGACTCAGGAGAGAATGGATCCAGAACCCAGGAAATACCCCGCCAGGCCTGACCCCTGCGTCCTCGAGGCCCCCAGGGGCTCCCTGGACACCTTCTCCCCTCCCCCCTGGCAGAGGCAACACCAGCCCTTCAGCCTGCAGTGCGAGGCCGTGTACGAGGCCCTGAAGATGCCCTACCGGATCCTGCCTCGACAGCTTCCCCGGAAGGAGCTGCAGGTGAGTGCGGGGTCCAAGGCCAGCCCTCTGGGCCAGACACCAGGAGCGGAGGAGGGGTGGTGCCCGGCCTTGTTATTGGAGCACATCTTGGCTGAGCATCTGCTAGGAGCCAGACACCGTCCTGGGGGCTGGCGGCAGACAGGAAGCAAAAGAAACGGGGTCTCTTTGCTCCTGGAGTCTCCATCCCGTGAGTGACGCGGACGGTGTGACGCGTGCCAGGATGCGTCTGGGGGCATTGGAACCCAGTCTCAGGGGGTCGGGAGAGGCTTCCCGGGAGAGGCCCTGTGGAGGCCAGACGCTGTAGGGTAGAGAGAACGACCAGGCTGACCAGTGAGGTAAGGACCGTACTCCAGCGAGAGGGAATTAGCGGCTGTGAAGGTCCCCGAAGATTTGGGAGCCAAGGGTTGGGGGGGGTCAGGGACCAGCCCCCTGCCAAGGGTCAGACCAGGAGGCTTAGAAAAATGAGACGGAAATAAGAAGGAAGGCAAGGCATGCGGTCGGGGCTAACAGCCCCTCGACTGAGAGCCCCCGTCTGCCCTTCACGTTCGATACGTATTGCGTAGAAGCGGGGATCCTTAGAAGAACAGCAACATGCTTTGATCCTTACTCTCCTAATCTATCTGGGAGAAACATTCGCACATCCGAGGGCCTCGGTGTATCAGGACAAACATCCGTATAATGGGCTTATCTTCAGAGATACTTCCTGGGAGGAAGAGCAGCAATCCCAGGGCCCTTCCCTCCGTAGCTCTCCGCACCCCCCCCCACCCACCCGCCCAGTCTGCCTTTCTCTCCCACCCATCTCACTTAACCCTTTGTTTTCCCCACACACAACAACAACAACAACAAGTAACTGTTTTGGGTGTTGAACCTTAGAAACTCAGAATTCTTTTTTGCCTGAATGGGAGGTGAGAGGGGGGCCTGGGCCCACGAGGGGATGGGCGCTCCATTTCGGACGGGGAAGCTCCAGGGCCTCTCTGACTTGCGTCCTAGGTGGCCACCACCGTGCAGTGGACCAAGGCCGAGGGCAGCCAGGGAGTCCCGCTGTGGATCATCATCCTCGCCATCCTCTTCGGCCTCCTCCTCCTGGGTCTGCTCATCTACATCCTCTACAAGGTCAGCCGCGCCCTCGGCGTGCCCCGCCCAGCAGGCTCTGCCCTTGCCCAATCCCAGATGTCCACCCCTGCTCGGTCCTGCCAGCATCTCGGCTGCCCCTGTCCACACACATCCTCCCCTGACCGAGTTTCCTGACTCAAGCTGCCTTGCAAATCCCCTGCTCCCCACAAGTGGCCGCTGTGTGGCCTTGGTGCTGCTTCCACGTCCCCAGAGGCCGTCTCAGCAGTGGAGCCAATGCCAGCGGTGGCCGCGGTCCTGCGAGGAAGCCAGGACTGTAGCACTGTAGCGCTGTCCTCCCGTGGCTCATCGATTTGCTCGAGCGGGCCCAGTAATGTCTCCATCGTGAGACTTGTTGTTACTGTTTTTGGCATATCGAATATGCCACGGGGAGCTTGCCAGGCTCTGCCATGCGGGCGAGATACTCTTGGTAGCTTGCCGGGCTCTCCAAGAGGGGCAGAGGAATCGAACTCGGGTCGGCCATGTTGGCCGCTTGTAAGGCGAACGCCCTACCGCTGTGCTATCGCTCCAGTCCAGTCAGTCAAAGGACCACCTGAAGAATACCAAAGAAACAACCAGAATGGATCATTTTTCAGACTTTCCTAGGCCAATATCAGACCTGAATATTTCCTAGATCCACCTCAAGACTGTGATACAATAGATTTGGGTTAAGGTATCTAAAACTTTCAAAAACAAACTCAAGTGATACCAAAAATGAACAAATTTAAAAACTGGTTGTGTCTAAGCTACTGGTGATGCAATCTGTGTTGTAAGAATCTGAACATTCCTGGGGAAACAACCTACTAACTACCTGATATGTCAGAGAGCATCTTAATAAATAGTGACTGAGTCTGTGTTTACCAGAATTATTTCACTAAATGTTTCCTACAAGCACCTAAGGGTAGGGGTAGGGGGCAGTGTACAGTCCAGAAATGGAAGCTTAGAGAGATTATCCAGCTACAAAATGAAAGGAGAGGAATTCTCAGCCCTAGCGATTATCCTCAATTTTTTTTTGTTTTGCTTTTTGTTTCTTTTAAGAGATAAGGGGTACACCTAGCAGTACTCAGGTGTTATTCCTGGCTCTGTATCCGGGGATCATTTCTGGTGGAACCATATGGGGTGCTGGAAATTGAACTTGAACCTAGGTGAGCCACATGTGAAGCAAATGCCCTACCTCTGTACTATGCTCTAACCCCCACTCTCACTTCCTAGCTGCTGAGTCACACAGCCCATTTGTTGATGTCCATAAGCAGAAAGCGACGCCCTAACACACAATGTCTCATACAACCGGACAGAGTGCTTGAAGCTCTTGGTGCTCCAATGACCACACTGAGTGAAAAATGGGACTCGGGTCTAGAAGGAGGCTGCAGAACTCAGTGGAGGTTTGTTAGAGGAGCTGTCAGGGAAGCCAGGCAGGGGCGAACTCAGACAAACCTGGCAGGATCTGGGGTCCCAGTGAAGTAGTGAATGCATGGTGAGCTTCTGTTCTGAGGCAGCACAGAGACGGCGCTGGCTGTGGTGAGGAAAGACTCAGTGTCGATGCAGACACCGCCGGCTTTGTCCCGTAAGACATCAATCATAGTCTGCACTGTGATGCTTTCTGTAGAGAAAGAGGGAGAGGGAAGAGCTATAACCCCACATCGAGTTTCTTTCTCGTTCCAAAATCCCTGCAACTAGAGCTGGGAACACAACCACTGAGCACATTGCTCACAGCTTCCCTGTGGCTTCCCGGTGGCTAGGTGTGGCTGTGGGATAAATCCTGACCAAAGGAAGGTGGGTATTTCTCCAAAAAAAAAAAAAAAAAAACCCTCGAAGACTTAATGACCCCATGATAAGTTCTAAAAATTTTCGCAAATTTTCTTCTACTGAAGTGTTTTTGACAATTGTTGATAATGTAGTTGAACAAGCAATATAAAATAAATTATTTTGTGCCTAATAAGGGGACATACTTGTGGCGTGGATAGGGGAATGGGAGAAATGATGAAGGGAAGGTCACTCAGGTGGTGGGATTGGTGTTGGAACACTAAATGCCCATAACAACTGTATTATAAACAACTTTGTAAATTATGGTGTTTAAATAAAGTCAATAAATAAGTTTAAAAATGAAAAAAACGGGCTGGAGCAATAGCACAGCGGGTAGGGCATTTGCCTTGCACGTAGCTGACCCAGGTTCAATTCCCAGCATCCCATATGGTCCTCCAAGCACCGCCCAGAGTAATTCCTGAGTGCATGAGCCAGGAATAGTCCCTGAGCATCTCCAGGTGTGACCCAAAAATCGGAAAAAATAACAAAAACAAAACAAAAACAGGCATCACAAGATTCTAAGATTCAAAGCTAGACTTGATGGGGGAGGAAAATATAGGAAGAAGTTAAATCAAATTTATGAATGTTGACCAGTAAGAATGACTGCAATAAGTGTTACAAAAGATGAAGTTCTCTGAAAGAGCCGCAAGACAAAGGTGAGAATGGGAGAATTTCAAGGTGTGCACTAACTCACCCTCTTGTTTTTCTAAGCTCTCTTTGCCAGCACAGCAGTCTAGTTGATCACTGCTTGGAGAAAAAACTTCAGAAAAATTGAACTCATCTTCGCCCATCCACCAGCCTTGACTCTGAGCATAATTTCTGAGTTCAGGGTGTTCTGCATCAATCTTGGTGGTGAGTGAGAGCTGATTGCAAACACACCTCACTCCCTCTGTGGAAAGGTCAAAGCCCAGTTAGTAGAGAATACCAAGACTGAACCACAAGAAATGAACATTTACAAAAATAAAACATTTCCTCCCTTAGAACTTGATTTTAACTCAAATTCAATTTGGGGAAATAAATAATTCATGATTATTTAAGAGTTCTTCTTCTAAGAAGTCCCAGAAGATTCAACAGGCTCCTGGCTGGGCTATATATATTATTCATTTACTTGTTTTTGTTGTTGCTATTGCAGTGCTGTGGAGTCACTCCTGACAGTGCTCAGAATGCACATTGGTGGGGCCACCTCAACTTCAGGGCCTCACACAATCAAGACATGAGCTCTACCCCTGAGTCACTCCATGGTCCAGCATTATCACATTTTTATAAGAGAGTATCAGAGACACAGTCATTCTCAGTAGAGCTCAACTTGTTGTGGACCTCTGGGGTCACCCTAGAGGTGCTCAGGGGGGTGTGCAGTGCTGGAGATCTAACTTAGGACCTTTTACGTGGGAGGCACATGTTCTACCACTGGAGCCACATGTTCTACCCCATGTTCATTGTCACATCTTAAATGAGCAACAGTCACTTGATTTTAAATCAAAAGGAAATTACGTGGTGCCTGGAAGGTGGCTCCATGGCCTAGAAAGGACCACCCATGGCGAGATAGGACATGGGCACAGTCACCACAAGAGGCCCTTGATTCTGGCTAAATAAACCCTGAGCATTTATAACTTGATTTATGAACTAAATTAAGAAAAGGGAAAGGTGATTTGCATTGCTAGTAAGACTTACAAATGTTACAGCTACAGCTTCTTGCCCTGCTGAGACCACGAGTTGCCCTCCACGAGTGGCTCTCTGCACGGCCATGGCCCCAGAGGCACACGGACCTCATTCGAAACCTAGCAGCTTCTGGCAGAAATGTGAATGGACTATACATTAAGCTACGGCACCGTGCGCCCCCACTCCGCTCCCCATTCCCTCCCGCTCCCAGGAGAGAAAGGGTGTCTGTCTCTTCCGCCATTCCCCCCCTGGCAGCATGGTGGCCACTGCCGCAGAGCTTATTGGACAGCCAGGTATGAGCTAGCAGTGATGGGGCAACTGCAGCCTCATGAGATGGGGGGCAGAACCAGCACAGCATTCCCGCCCTGCCGAGACCACAAGTTGCCTCCCCATGAGTGGCTCTCCAGAACGGCCATGGACCCAGAGGCAAACAAACCAATCTCAGAACTATGTGGCTTTTGGCAGAAATCCCTCCAAACTTAATTAGTAAAATATCAGAAATTCAAAATCTCGCTGCCGTGACATCATATAGTTTTTATAACCTGCAATAGAAAACAAATTATTTCATGATGCCTTTTCAGCAGGTTTGATTGTTGGGGGGAAATTCCAAATAACAGCGGTGCATCTCTTGTTGAAATAATGAATGTAATCAAAGTAGAGAAAGAGAGAGATTTAAGTGGAAATCATCCGCCTCAAAGGCATGGGGAAGGGTGGGATGGGGGTATATTGGGGTTCTTGGTGGTGGAAAATATGCACTGGTGAAGGGATGGGTGTTTGATCATTGTATGACTGAGACTTAAACCTGAAAGCTCTGTAACTGTTCTCACAGTGATTCAATAAATAATTTAAAAAAAGAAAAATGCAGAAGGACCAGTCATGTCAGTTTTATGTGGTGGGATACCATTATGGAACATATGGGGGACACCAGTAGTATATAATAGAAGTATAGACAACTTTAGTTCAAATCTGGTACTGATCCAAGCTCTGCATAAAACATCCATTCCAATATCTTCCTCTCCTACCCTTAACATACAGACCATTCCAACTCAACGTAAGATTCAAGAAAAGATACTCCTAACTTCTCCTCACTGCTCCACCATCCCTGGGAATGCTTGCCTCTGGTAGACATCAATAGGCCAATACCCAAACTGGAGTCGACCCCCTCCCTAACAATTGGCTCCCTGAATCCTCCACACCTGATCTTTACCCCATTAAGGACAAACACCACAAAATAAAAGGAAAGAGAAAAAAGAGAACTCCAGCTGAGAGATGACTCAGGAAAGGTCACATCTCAAAAGGAAACATTTCCCCAACAACACAGTGATTGTGTGGTCAATGCAAGAGGCAGGGACACAGGCTGGGAGGTTCTGACTGAGAAATGTTCATGGAACTCAAGTCCTGAAAGATCCCAGGATTCTGTCCGGGGAGCACAGTCAGAGGCTCCCCTTCAGATACAGATCCAGCAGTCCATAGTACCTCTGTCTCCCGTGCGCTCCTTCACCCACTGTGTGGCCACAGCGATGCTCTCTGAGTTGGTGACATCCAGGATCACCATGTCCAGCCTGTTTGAAGTCTGCGCCCTCAGCAATTCGGCCCCCTTCTCTCTGTGACACGCAGCCAGCACCCTCAAGCCCCGCTGGTCCAGCTGCTTGGCCAGCAGGTTCCCGAAGCCCGAATCACAGCCCGTGATGAAGACGTACTTGTCCTGCAGCTGGCTCACCACCTGCCTCTCCCGGTACCAGCGCACAAGGTGGTACAGAGCCACCAGGGCCACCAGGTACAGCCACATGACCTGTAGAAGACAGAAATTTAGTCCCTGGTGACATCAAGGACAGGTCTGTGTGCATGAAAGCAATATTGAGCATGGGAATCCTAGGTTGTAGACCAGACTACAGGCTCACTGCAAAGGCTCCCCATGTTTTTCTGTTTTACCACTTTAGTGAATTCTCGCCCCTCCTACTGTGCTCTGTATCACATTTTCCTAAATTATTTCCACTCAGGACCCTTTTAACCTAAGAAAATTTTACACAACTCCAGGCATTTGGATATATAAAATAAGTGCACAGTAACTTTGTAATTCAAAGTGATTCCATTTTAAAGATTAGTTAATTTAAAAGAAGTGTACACTAATTAATTTAAAAGAAGTTATCAAACATTTATTGATAACACATCATAAAGAAATTTATTTTAAAAATATTTTAATGGTTAGGTGACTCCATATTATGTGTAACTCAGTTGAGACAAGGCTCAGTGCTACTTTGACCAGTCAGTAGATGCTGTCAGATTCCCAAGAACTTCCAGGATTCCCAACCAAGCTCTATGCTCACCCTCCCCTTTTCTCTTTCTCCTAAACCAACACTTTCAAGGCACACACATCGGAGGTTCATTTAGTTTTCCTGAGTGAGCATCTTCTAATTTAAATTTTTCCTAGTCTTTGGACTACTGAGTCCCTTAGATCAACAATAACCTAAAGTTTGGCGAACAAGGGGGGCTTCAGATCCACTTCCATTATGATGTGTTTAACACTAATGGGGCCTCCCCCTGCATTTGGAATTCCCATCTGGCTCAGCACACAAACATTCCTGAGACCCCTAGCCCTGTCTGTCTCTCAAGGATTTGGAGGAAAAGGCAAGAAGTGGGGAGATCCTACCTGATAAAGGGGTTTATGAGCAAGAAGAGACTGAGCACAGCAGAGGGTGTGTGGCCTCAGAGAAAGAGCAGGAGAAAACGAGGAGCACGTGGGGTGTAGGCAATAGGGAAGCTTCTCTCAGTGGCAGAGAGTGGCTGAGGGACATACACAGAGTGATTCTCAAGGTCACTCTCTTTGAGATGATTTGTCTCAAGCTTTGCCACCCCAAATAGTGCCCCTGCCCCTCTGAGGCTGTTCCACCCTCAGAAGCCCCAATCACATCCCAGAACACTGAGATGCTGAATGGTGCAATGAGCAGACATAGAAACCAATAATGCTTTGCTTCTAATATTTGGGAGTCAATTGAATCAGAAATACATCTACTTATGAGCATCTGTCATAATTACTTGACTACGACTTCAGTCATCGTAGTTCATAACACCCAAAATAAACTGGGTCCCACCAAGGAATCTCTGGATGGTCCTGGGTCAAGCAGCAAAGGTCCCCTGGTTTTCATATAGGATGGTCTAGAAATCATAAAGCCCAGTTGATACAAGCTATAATGACCTAGAAGACAGAACCCCAAGGAATAAGAAAAGGTAAACTGGCCTGAGAACTTAGTCTTGGATTTATGGTAAATGCCCAGCCTAATTTTTATTTATTTATTTAAATTTTTTATTTTGTTGCATCACCGTGAGATAGAGCATTATAAAGCTGTTTGTCATTTAGTTTCAGTCATACAATGTTCCAACATCCATCCCTTACCAGTGTATTTTTCAGCAAGTGTCCCCAGTTTCTTGCCCATTCCACCTCCAGATCACCCCCCACCCCCACCTGCCTCTATGACACCAGGATGCTAACCCAGAGAACAAAGTTTTGTAATCTGTATATCTTATTGTGTTTATCCAAATAAGTGCAAATATTAATAAGAAGTAAAATTGTTTAATGTGTACTAGCTGCAAGGGGAGAGGAAAAAGCAATATGGAACGAATTTCTCAGTATAATCTCAAACAGAACATCTCCTTGAGTTGATCAGCCAAAGAGTTGTCACCACCAAAACACTTTACCTCAGTAAATGATCAATCACACCTATGTGTGTCTATACCTCTAATCTCTCAGATATTCTATAAGTATGCTTTTTGATTCTGAATTAAATGTCTAGTGTCCATTGATCTGAATCAATCAGTCTGTGGTCCCTATCTCTTCGTTCCTCCACTGAGGAGGTTGGGGAGGCAGTTCTCAGCCACCAAGTGAATCACCAAGGAAACCCCCCCCCCACTCACTTTTCTTCACACTCCCCATGCTAAAAGATCCAGGAGGATCTGGGCCCTACTCAGTCTACTCATTGAATCCTCTGTCAACGTTATATCTAGTCCACCTTGAGAAGTTGGCCGCTTGATCACAGCCCACACTGGACAAGGTACCTTGTCACCAGACTCTGGTCCTACAAAGGAAACACTGAATTAAGATGGAGAGTATCATGTTAAGTGAAATGAGCCAGAAATAGAGGGAAGACACAGAAGAACTGCTCTCATTTGTGGAATAAGAATGGGAGACTAACACCCAAGGATAGTAGAAATAAGGGCCAGAAGGATTGCTTCATGGCTTAGATGCTGGCCTCACATGCTGGGGGAAAAAGCAGCTCAGATAAAGAAGGGACCACCAATTAAAGGATGCTTGGAGGATCTGCTCGGTATGGGAGATATGTGCTGAAAGTAGACTATAGACCAAACATGATGACCACTTAATACATGCATTTCAGACTACAACACTAATGGAGAGAGAGAGAGAGAGAGAGAGAGAGAGAGGGAGGGAGAGAGAGAGAGAGAAAAGGAATCTGCCTGCCACAGGGGCGTGGGTGAAGCAGGGAACTGGGTGTGGATGGTGTGAGGCATACTGGGAACACTGGTGATGGAGAATGGGTACTGGTGGAGAGATAAGTACTCTATTATTGTATGACTGAAATGTAAGAATGAAAGTTTGTAAATCTGTAAATGTATCTCACGGTGATTCATTAAAAAATAAAAAATATATGAATAAATAAAAACTAAAATTAAAAAATAAATAAATAAAATATATAGTATAAATCAAAAAAGAAAGGAAGAGGACAAGAATAAAGAAATAAATAAAGAAAAAGAAAGAGAACAAAGAGGAAGGAAGGAGAAAAGGAAGGATGGAGAGAGAGTATGTTAGAGAGTGTGAGAGAGTCTTGTGAGTGTGTACGTGAGAGATTTTGTGAGAGAGAACATGTGTGA